>JARHVA010008078.1:240000-295000 GCA_037957365.1 Torreya grandis
AAAATGTTATTTTATTTTAGGAGAAACTATATCGATTCTTGATGGCATCTTCTAAGGATTGATATAATTTTGGAGTTTATTTTGTAATTTAATGGGATTGTTTTTCAAGTGATCAATTTTTTGTCACACTGATAAGTTTACTAATCCCACCTTATCTCCCTTCTTGCATGTGTCCTCTATTCTTCCTACCTTTAAACTTTCAATTTTTTAACTCTCGCATCACCACCAAGGACACCTTATTGATAAATGTTATATCTATATTTTAGAATATTTTTATGAAAGTTAATAGTGTCCCTCTACTTGAGGTATACTTATTTTGTTGATTTAAATTTTTAGATTATCTTCTTTGATAGTGGAAACCTCATTTTGCTTTATGTGAATTTATTTTGGTACATATAATGTTATATTATCTGTGTTTGAGTAGTTGAATTCATTTACTATTACTAAATTTTTGCATCAATATACCCACTTGGTTCAATTATTTTAGTAGTCAACTTTGCTAAAAATTACACATTCAAACTATAAATGAAAGTTTAGTGGCAATATTACAACTCATCAGATGTTTCCATATTCATAACTAGGGTTTTTTAAATTTTTAATAACCTAAAAAGAATATATGCAATGTAAAAAGTCCAAAATTTGAATAGATATTTTGTCCCAAATGAAGAATCATAAAAAAAACTATAACATGAGGAACTAGAGTTAGATACACAAAACTACATTAAAACATGGTTTTATGTCACCCTAGAAAAAATGGTCAAGAAACTACACTATCTAAAAATAATTCCACTAAAATAAATTCAAATTGTACATCAAGTATATAAGGAAAAAAATTACTAATTCATTGAAGAGGAGGATTCCAAATATTATTCTATGATATATGATGAAAATGATAATGTTTATGATTTCATGAAATCTTGGGAGGATGACATAGAGAAAATATACACTAATACATAGCAAAAACACATTCATGATACTGCACAAAATACCACACACATTTATAATGTAAATATGGTATACCACAAAGAAGATACACAATACCACTGTAAGAATAGTCACTTGCATAGAAAAAGTATAATATAATAAAATACAAGGGGAGTAAATTTAGATCAAGTACAAACACAAATTATATGAATATTTTAGTTAGGGAAAGGAGCATCCCATAAAAGCCTTCTTAAATTATAAGGAATAGGCAACTTGAATGCAGATATAGCAAAAACATAGATAATTTTTCCAAATGAATGAGAATGATTAGAGGGTTTTGATGATACATTGATAATGAATTGGTAAAAAAGGTGGGGAACACACAAATATAATATTAAAAATTAGAAAAATCTACTTATTCTCTTCAAAAATTGGTATATTCTAAAATAAATGACATTCCAAACTCCTAATGGATTGTATAACCAATTAGGAATACCATGTGTTCTACAACAATACACTTAAAAGGGTATCCCACATCATCACATTAAACATTTTGAATAATGATATATAAAATTTGGGGAAAATAAACCTTAGCTATGGATATATTTTTTTTACTAGACACTAAGTTCTTTATCATGTTCTTCATATATGTACCAAGATAAATGAGGGGAAGCCAAAAATTAGAATAAAACCATCCAAGATTTTTTTAGGACATGCAATATTTTGGATCTCAACAATTGAGTTTTCCATTCTCTAAAATAGATATAAATTGTATTAATGTTTATGGATGATGTTGTCAAAAATAAATTTGAGGTAAAATGTCACAATAGAAGCTAAATAATATTTTAAAGTAATGGATAAATTATACAAGGTCTACCAATCCATGGAAAAAATTGAATAAGATCAGAAGGTAATGAACATATTAGACAATGTATACAAATACCATAATAATTAGGTGTTTCAAAATAGAGAACTAAAATTAGAAAAAGAAATAGAGAATGATATAAGTAATATCTATTATAACATATAGGATGGACAAAGAGATCTAACTGAAATATATACATTTAAGACACAATATTTTGACGATCCATTAAAAATTGTTCTCAAAAATATCACTGAAAGAGGCTAGTCATAATTGGAAAAATAAGTAATGAATGGGACAAGTGTATTGTCTTAAAAATAGTTGAGTTAATCAAAGAGTGTAAATATATATTCCCAAATTAATTTGTATAACTCCAAAAAATAAAACCTTAACTAGGGACTATGAAAAGTCAGCTAAAACTAAAGAGCAAATCTATAAAGAAGAGACTATAGTGATTAAATCCAAATATGAAAATAAACATTAAAACTAAAATAGATCAAATAATAGCCATGAGAATAATTTAACCTATCAAATTTGTATGATGGATAAGGGAAAGTGAAAAAATTATGGGTAAAAAAAGGAGCTACCCTTGGACAGGATTTTTTCAAAATTGCATAGAACTAAACTTGTGTAGATAATTTAAAATAGCTACACTCAAAATGTGAAAATGCTATAAGAATAGGATTTTTTCAAATATTTTTGTTTAAATACTTGGTATATTTGCTAATGGAAGTTAAAATGTGTACTTTTGTATAAAATATCTCACACTTGGCTATAGATTGATAGAGGCTTAGGAATACATGCAATTTTTTAGCCAAAAGTCTTGGTTTTGAATTAAAATCTATATCACGTAAGTGTTATACCATAACACATGTTTCTTATGGTGACGTGTATGTATTAATTAATGCATGTGTGTTATACCATTATGCATACACATTATACTAACATGTGTACATTATAATAACACATATGCATTATACCATATTACGTACATGTTATCATTGTTATAGATAACAACATACTTTTCAATAGACCTTTTTTACTCGATTCAATAATTCTATCCCCACAGACATTCTGTTTACCTTTTTTTAGTACATTTATGTTGATAATAAGAGCTATCAAATATGCTTTTGTACCCCACCTTTTGAATCTTATGAATTATCGAATGGGTGATAGATCACGTTCGAGAAAGAGAAATAAGTTTATGAAAAAAACAAGGTATGAATGCAATCACTTCATTGAAAAGAAGGTATAGATATTACCTCCGATGAGCTAAATGTTGTACTCAATTATGCAACTGATAATAATGAATTGAATAATAATGAAATTAAAAATAATCAATTCAATAATGATGGAATTGATAATATTGAATTGAATAGTTATGAAATTTAAAAATAATAAATTAGATAATGTTTGAATCTCACATTCAAACTATCATGGTTTTAATTTTGTTGATGATGATTGGATACATGATTCGTTCCCCCCATCAATGATGAAATTTTCATCGAAATAAATAATGATGATATTATCAATGAAGATAATTTAATAGAACCATATAATGATGAAGAAACCAATGAATGAAATGTTATCCCACCATTAATTAATGAAAGTGATGATGATTTTGAAACACTGTCTTAACAAGTTTAACCAATAACAAAAACTCCAAAAATCGTGATTAAAAAATAAAAGTACTTAACACAAGTCGATGAAAATATTTTGAAACCAATGCCTAAAAGAATTATTGAAGAATACTATATCAATAAATTTGGGATAGTTTATTCAATAATTTGATTCATGTTGTTAGAATATTTCAATTGTTTATTTCATTAATGAAATTGACTCAGATGATAACTACCATGTACACATTAGTGATAAGAACATGTAATATGGATGATGATAATGTACAAATTGTTGGCAACTTACATGATGCATATCATACTGTAGGCCCCAAATGACACAATAAATATTATAATGTTGCCTAACACATAATCACAACTTATGCAATAACTAGTCAACTAGGGAAAAAAATATTGTTTTCAAAAACAAGATAAACACTTGATATAAATATAAAAACACTAATTAAAGCAATTAAAATATGGAATGAACTTAATAAACTCAATACTAATGAGCTTTGGGCATTCCCTAGTCAACTTCCACAAAAGGAAAAGGCTATAGTCGATGCTCTGAAAGACTTGCATGTAAAATTTTGGAAGGACAATACTAGAGTTTCACCAAATATAAGAGATGTAGTAAAAAAAAATAGTTGGTTCTCAAAACCATGAACCAAATCTGAAATATTTATTGGATATGCCTCAAACATGATTATACTCCATGTTTATGATAATACATCTACAAATGTTTATTATTTCAAGATATTTTGAGATGGTGAAACCTATTTATGTAGAAATAAATCACACACACAAACACACACCACTTGTTATTTTAGGCATCCTGTTGAGTTTGTAATGCACTATGATATTTTTCACCATAGTCATTCTACTTTACATACTAACAACATTTGTAGGATTATATCTTATAAGTTTAGCCAAAATCAATTAGGGAGTTTATTTTGACTATTTTTGTGAAAGACTAGATGGATAGTTCTTTTATAAAAAAACATGTCTTGATGTAAATTTTAATGTGTGGTTGATTTCTGAAACTAAAAAATTGTATCCATGAATTGAAACAAGTGAAATTTGATAAGAATTAGTTGGTTTGAGAGAACATAATTTTGTGAATTATCGCATAAAAGATGGAAACGAATATAAAAGGTGTGAGCTTATTACAAAATAGACACTTGTTTTAGAATTAATGGTCAAACTTAGGGATAAATTTTTTTATGAGTGTGCAAGGCACACCCATATGGATAAATAGTTGGATGAAAATTTTAAGATAAGTAAGGACACATTCCCACTTGGTTCAATTGTTTCAGTAGTCAACTTTTTTTAAAATTACACATTAAAACTAGAAATGGAAGTTTAGTAGAAATGTTGAAGTTGACTATTTCTTGTGATCCTACATGATGTATTGATGATAGTCTACTTTAAAATGGCTAAGTATGGAAACTTATTAAATTTTACGTTAAGAGACAAATTTGAACATGTATATCTTCTTCTACACTTCATCATGTGTGCTACAACTTGGTGCATATCAACTAGACTCCTAAATGAACATACCCATATGCTTTTTTCTTCCTGAGACTACCATATCTATGCGATCTAGCACCATGAAAATAACTAATTGGTTTTCTTTCCATTGGAATGAAATGTTTTCAAGTGTCATTCATGATGATCAATAAGTTTTTAGCTTTTTAGAGATATTTCATTAGGCTTTTGGTCCAATCCTAACAAGTCATTATGAACAAGATATTTTTGATATTACTATAAATATATGATCTAACTACATTTCCACCTCCCCAAGTCCTTTTTCTTTGAATCTTCCACCTGATCTCATTCTGAACATAAAATACTCATATCTTCAAATTACCAAGGACAAACCATAGTTGTTTTGAGTCACAATTTGTTGAGGAAATGACCTCAGATGATCTTTTCATTAGTCATATATCTGCTATGTGCCTTAAATCCTAGACCAAAATAACTATAGGTGAAAACCAATCTAAGTATATTGGTTGTCCTATATTTTTATATATGTATATATCACTCTATTTGTTGTTTGGTTTTATTTGAGTTCACATCAAGCTTTTCTACTTTAATTTTTCCTACCACTCAAGTTAGACCTAAGTTCAGGTCCTTTGGACTTACTTTTCAAGTTGGGTCTCTTTTGATTCATCAACTTTCATCAAATGTCCTGACTCATCCCTTTGCTAGTGATTGTAAGTAATCACCCTAATTATTGACCATTTTAACTTTATTCTAATCCATCATATCTTTGAAATCTGATTAAACATGGATAATGGATCTTTGTGACCCATTTCATTGAGATTGATTTATCATTGGTTCATGGTATTTACTGATCATTTGACTTGGTCAAGCTCCTATGTGCCTAAAACTTGTCAACCATGCATTCCTTCTCAAGTTCCTACCAAGGATTTTGAATCTAGATGGTCACTTTATGGGTCTTAAAAATAATGTTTGTATAGATGTCTGCCATAATGCCTACTCATATTTCCTTCCACTAGAACTAAATGTGTAAACAAGCTCTAGATGAAATGAGTGGACCAAATGAATTCCATGTGCTCTCATGCTTATGTGGAACACTATATAGGGTATTTGTAAATCTGGACCAATGTTTAAAAATTGATTAATTAAAATTTAAGTAAACCTAAAGTGATTTAAAAAAAATTTATGCTTCATGATTTTTCCATTCTACTCATTCCATCTAGACCTAGATCAGACCATTTTGATCTTTTAATCAATCAGGAACTCTACCTCTTTCTCTTCATCAGGACCATAAGCAACTGGGAAAATTTCTAGTATGTGGGCCAAATATGGCCAAAATTTCTACTTATCCTATGAGGTACATCGATGTTATTACACGGGCCTTCAAGATATCATCCATTATTACCTTATTTGTAGAGAAAAATTGCACTTGTTCCTTGAAGGAGAAATCCACTCTTGTCTCTATTTGAAATGTATCTCCTAGTAGATAACTGTAAGGTAAAATCCACTCTTGTCCATGTTTTAAATGTATCTCCTAGAGGATAAATTGAAGGTGTTATAAGGTACTTCATAATATCACTCGGTAGTGCCTTCAATATAAAGGAAAATCCCACTTGTTCCTTGAAAGAGAAAACCACTCTTGTACCTATTTGCAATTTATCTCATAGGAGATACCTTTAAGGAGAAATGCACTCTTTTATATGTTTTAAAGGAAAATCATAGGAGATACCTTTAAGGTGTTATAAAGGCCTTCAGAATATCACCCAATATACCACCATTAGTAATATAATAGAAGTAATAGTGGTTAGCATTTTCTCATTATTTGATCTTAATAGGTACCCCTCATAGGTGTGATTAGACATTTTTTTGTGCCCTCAAGGCCTTATATAGTCATTTATCCATCTAAAAATGAAGATTATTTGATACTTTATGTCAATTTTCATGGGAAACTATTTGTCTATTATAGATTTTCATCTTCTTTTATAGTATCAATCTTTGTCTTGATTATAGATCTTAATCCATATTTTAAGCTCCTTTATGCTTTGTAGTGTTTAAGAGTTTGATCTATTTTATGAAATTATAATCTAAGTGCATGAAATATATCATTGTATTGGAAGACCCAACTTGAGGAGGAAGAGTGGGTACCTTTGTAGGTGGATGTTCAAAAATTGTAGGTTCTCAAGCCTTGCTCCTATTTTTAAATTTTACCTTGAGTAGTCTACACATAAGAGCTTTTTGTTATCTCATCTATTAGTATATGCCCTTTTGTGTCACCAAAAAATGTGGATCAAAATTTACATTTATTTATTTTGGAAGAGTTCATCTTTAGCTTTGGACTTGCTCAGCATAGATAACAATTCCTTGGCACCTTCTAGCAGTTCCCATTTGGACATATTCCTTTCTCGGGGATCCTTTTCAAAAATTTGACTAGGTATCAACCTCCATCCCCATCTTCCATGAGGTATCCTAATTCTCATCCATCTTGAATAGTCTCTCATTTTAAGGTAGTGTAGCACCAACTTGATACATGGCAGCCCTATGTTCTTCAAAGTAATTTCTTTATGAATTAGACCTTCAAGTAGTGTTATTAGCAAGTTAATAAGTAAATGAATCCCATCAATCCATTTACTTGGTGAATGTAAGTTACACATCTGGTACCCTAATGCTCAAATTTTCAAAAAGAATCATGATTTCCCTAGGAGGAGAATTTACTTTCCATGTGGCATCCCTACACACAATATTGCCAAAGAAGTGCCCATTTTCTTAGGAGAATCACAAGCTCGACTCGTCTCATCTCTATACTTATCCATGAGTGGTTAAGATCTATCTAACCTTGGATCTCCATCATTGGCCATTCAAAAATGGAAGGGACCCACCATTTTTCATAAATGGGGGTATCACCCTTTAGTGCCTTTCATGTAAAGGAAAATTCCACTTATTCATTGAAGGAGAAACCCACTCTTATGCCTATTTGAAAGGTATCTATTATGAGATACCTTGAAGGGAAAATCCACTCTTGTGCATGTTTGAAAGGTATCTCTTAGGATATAAAATTAAATTATTATAAGGTCCTTCAAAATATCATGTAGTATTCCTTTCCATGTAAAGGAACATTATTGCGCTTGTTCCTTGAAGGAAAAATTCACTCTTGTCCTTGTTTGAAATGTATTTCCTAGGACATACCTTGAAGAGAAAATCCACCCTTGTGTATATTTTAAAGGTATATCCTAGAAGATACATTAGAGGTACTATAAGGATATTCAAAATATCACCCATTAGTGCCTTCTATATTGAAGATACATTAAAGGTATTTTTTCCAAGAGAATTCAAAATTTTCTTTCAAGATTTTTTATTGCAGGCAAAATTTGTGAAGGATAAGTTCTTTTCAAACATTTTTCCATATAAAATTAGTCCAAAACAAATGTAATGAACACTTTTCTTGAAGCAATTAGACTTATCTCTTTTGTCAAAGAATTCAGACCTTTACAATTTTGCCAAAGTGTAATCACCCTTCAAACTTTTTAGGGTAAACAAAAAGTCCAAAATAAATAAGGACTTTACATCTTGATGAAAATATGTAGTTCATTTACAAATTTTACCTATGCCAAAATTTTTGAAGGGCAAGTAGACAAAATGTCTAAAAGAAATGACCCTTCAAATTTTTTTTGAAACACTTATCCCGATGCAAGTAGGATTTGGCCAAGATATTGAATTCCTTGTAGCATTTTGTAGCAAACAAATGTTTGATGAAAATAAGACTTTTATATTTTTGACTGAGTCAAAAGATCAAATAACTATTTCCATTAGACATTATGTTCATGTAAAAAAAATAAAAAAATCTAAGTAAAGACAAGATTTGAAGGCTCTTTAAGTTATCAAGTTATCAACCAGTAGTGATTTCAAGGTGAAGGAAAGTTCTACTAGGAGATACTTTCAACATATTTTTAAATTTATGACACAATTCATTTAGGTTTATACTAGGAGATTCCTTCAAAGGATTTGAAGTACACTTGTAATAACATCATGGTTAATATGAAGGTATCTCCAAAGAGATGTGTTGTAAAAAAAATCACTATAATGTATGATTGAAAGGTATATCTTAGTAGATACCTTGAAGGTAACTATTGATATTAATTTTGACACATATCAAAAACATACTTTGCCTCATCTTTCTCCTTTGAAACAAATGTTTGTGGATTATTTTGCCCATTAGATTATATTATCTAGTGCACATAATTTATGCCAATATGCACTCCCATCCTGAAGATCAGAGTGGAATTATTTTATTCTTATGTCATGAATTTCTTGGTGAGAAGCCATGAATTTAACACCTTTTCCATAGTATTATCCTGATTCTATGAAACTAGCCTTTATTTGTCAAAATAAGCATCTAGTGCTTGTAGTGACAAATACCTTTGAAAATATACTCCAGATATTCATGCCAAAAATGTTTGATTATGTATGTAGTATAGAAAAGTGTCATGCATAACCTTGTATTCAAATATTAAGTCTTGGAGGAGGTCAATGCATGGCATCACCTCGAGCTTGGGTGCAGCTAAATGCAATCCCTATCTCTTAAGTACTAGTATGTCTATGATAATCAATCACTCTATGGCATAAAACATGTCATTATAATCGATAACATCCCATAATTTAGAGTAGTCCCCATACCTATTATCAATAAAAGTGGCATCATAAATTATGTCATTGAATTTGATTTAGTTGTTGATATAAAATGGTGATGGTAGAAGTTCTCCCCTGAATGCCTTAAATGAAGATGTCAATGCAATTATCTATATTGTTTGTAATTTTTTTAGATATTTTGTGAAAAAAAATCCTTTCTAATAGTCACTTTCCTAGTTTTAATAGTCTCATAGGTAGCCAGGGATTTGCTTGTAATGAAGACATCAAAGGTTTCACATCATGTATATAGCCTTTTCCATTCAATTTTAGTTTATTATAAATACCGAACATTCAAATGTTTTGTACTTTTTACATAGTTTATATCTAGTTATTTTATCTATCGGTTATCTTTAGCAAGTTATTAGGAAGTATTTTGCTTTATTGGCCAAGTATGGTTAACTTTTAGTAGTCAATAATCAAGAGTCAGGTTTTGTGTTGTGTCTAATCCTATAAAATATCTAAACAAAACTTTGAAGAATAAAATATGGTATAAAAAACTTGAAGATAAAAATCACCAATAGAGTACAACCCTTTAAGTTATCAATTTATCAACCAATAGTGATTTCAAGGTGAAGGAAAATTCTACTAGGAGATACATTCAATGTCCCTTTGAATGTATGACAATACCCTTCAAGGTGTCAACTAGGGGATTCCTTCTAAATCCTTGAAGTACAATTGTAATACCATCATTGTTAACTTGAAGGTATCTCTTATGAGACGTATTATAAGAAAAATTCACTCTTATGCATGATTGAATTATATCTCCTAGGAGATACCTTGAAAGTACCTATTAATGGGTATGTCAACACATATTAAAAATGTGCTTCTCTTCATATTTCTCCTTTGAAACAAATATTTATTGATTCTTTTGCCCATTAGATTATATTGGTTGGTGTACATAATTTATTTTAGTTTGGTCATACCTTACTATTTTAATTATGGGCTAATGTATATATTAAAAATATTTAATATGTATTTTGTATTGTAGTTTGGAATTAACATTTGTTGATATATATTTAATCACTACTTAATGAAAAAAAATTATAAACCAATGAAATATGTAACTTGTATTTTAAAAAAGATCAATATCTAAATCATTTTAATTGCTTTGCATAATGTCTTCACGTGAAAAAGGAATTCCCACACTTAAAATGTAAAAAAGGGCCTCACTCAAAGAGAATATAGATAAAACGTATAATAATGCCTCACTTGAAGATAATTTGGATAAAGTACTGTTTAAACTACCAAAACTCAAATTAAATCCACATGAACATCTCACCTTTAATTGTGATGAAATAACTCCTCTCGCTAATTGGTGTTTTGAATTGTTTAGTCTGCCAAACATGCATATAGATATATACTTATTTAGCACTACAGTGAGGAAGGAATCTTCTCTAATTAAAATAGTTCTTACCTATGATAAGGATGAACTTGAAGATGTCCTTCAATTCCAATTGGAATTATGGAACAAACAAGAGGGAAGTTTTTTTGAGGTAGAACTAATTTAAACAAATTTACACCTATTAAAATGGAATGGACAAAAAATAACTTTTCTCTTTCTGGTACAACATTTAGATTTCATTTGAATAACTAAGACAACCTTAAAATGTCTAGGTTGATAGACAAAAATAATTTGGTCATTAAATACAAATATGTTGACAAAAAAAGATGAACAAGGGGTAAAAACTTCTTCTACTTGCCACCATGCAAACATATATTTAAGATACCCTATAGTCAAGACATAAAAAATATTGAAGAAAATAAGACAAGAAAGGGAAAAGTTTTTGTATATAGATTTGAAATAGGCTATACAAGTACTCACACTAGTAGAGAAAAATAATATCAAACAAAAAGGTGGAACACTTTTGTTGACACAATCTTTTGATGAGATGTATAGTGAATTATCTACATGGTATATTTCCTCTAGAAATTATGTCTTGAACATTCCTATAGAGCTCTATGAATTAGGATATTATAATATCAAAATAGTAAATCTTAATGAAATAGGTGTGAAATATATAATTCATTTATTTATAAAACATAATGAGGTTCTAATGAAAGATGTTTTGTTAATTCCTTTTGATCTAAGCTACCGTAAGTATATTATTGAATAAAATAAAATCCTATAAGATATGATGTAAAAGAATATCCTAAGGTTCAATATTGTAGATGGATACTACACAATTATAGAAAAACAGAGAATTTTTTTAGAGGAGGAATACAATTCACTATCATTAAGAAATACATGTTTTATTAGAAGGACAAGATTTATGAATTTTTTTACTCTATTCCATATTTTGCACAAAATATGTAGAAAATATAATGAAGCTAACAAATTAATTTATAAGGATTTATTTTTATAAATATTTTGATTTATAGGTGAGCTTATCAAACTAAGAGGTTGGAAGAATCTTGAAATAGGAAAAAAAATGGAAGAAATACATGAACAAGGTAGACACTTGAAGACATAAATGAACTATTTAACACAGCAACTGTAGGAGAGAAAATGTCTTCTTTTCATGGAGAAACCCATTTGGGATTATTTTAATAAGGCATTTGATTTTTTTTTAAATTTTACTTTACCTTGTTCAAATATAAATGATTTATATCTTATTGGTACAATATTACTTAGAAATATTCAAGAACTTTCAGATAAACAAAAATTAGAATTATCATATTTATTAAAAACAATGTTTATTTCCTTCTTAAAAACCCCTGATATAATAGAATAGATACCTAGTTTAAAAAGGTGAGGGTAGAAGGTAACATGCTATAAAAAATTATAGATTATTTCAGCAACCATGATACAACACTGCCACTTGATAAAATAATCACATCTGAAGAGGTAATAAATCATTATACAATTAATGTGAAAAGGTTTGATGATTTTTTTGTCTTGAATGAAAGTATTTAAAAAAATAAAAACTATTGGGAAGCATTATTTCAAGATTCATTAAGCATATTGAAAAATTATCTACATAATGATGGTTGTCAACTTCTTTGGATAGATACAAAAAGATTCAGTTGCTATTATGGGACACCATATCTTTGGCCATCCATTTTTTAAAAAATTAGTGAGATGTTCATTCTTGGTTTGAATGCCAATTTGATAATTATTGATTTTTTTAATCTCACTTAAGTTTTTAATGAGGAAAAATTTCACCTATTTGTTCAAGCATTGATTGAGAAATTTATTATTGGTCTAGTATTTAGACCTCTCTTAAGAATCTACATGTTGGTGATTTCCATTCCCTAAAAGATACATGTGTCATACTATGAGGTCCAAATAGTAATGTATTTGATTAGAAAAATATTAAAAGTATCAATTTTTGTTAGGATCCATTTCATTTTTAGATACAAGGTTTCAACCTCCAATCAAAACAATGTAGATTAGAGGAAGGTTTTCACATCTACGAAGATGTACCATTATTTAAAATGATTGGTTCAAACAAAACATGAAGGCCATTCAAAAATAAACTATATAACATCTTTTGGAAGAAACTTATCTCTAATTTCAATGTTTTAGATGCATATGATGTGCTAGGGGTATTTACAAGAACTAGATTAGTGTGTGCTTATTCAAAATTGTAAACAAATTTATCTTGCATTACATAAATTGAAGAACAAATAATTTTTAATATTTAAATTTAAAATTGTTTGACAAATTCAGAGCAACCAATACAATAAATACCACTTATATCAAAATCGAGTACATGCCATTTTTAATTTAATTTATAATCATACTTCATTTTCCAAATATAACATATTAACAATCTTTCAATGTGTATGATTTATGTTTCAAACCTAATATCTTAGCAATCTTTCATTGCGTAGCACTAATGGCATTGCATACATGTGCAGAAATAATAATAATGGAAGATCATATCAATGAACATGACACATTACAAGTTGAATAAGGTAAGATAAGATCATGCATATTTTTTTAATTATATGATTTTTTTTATCAACAATTCACAATACTGATAGAACATTTCTTCATATGTTTATGTCTCAATGAAAATAGTTCACAATGCAACTTTAAAACTTTGTGTCTCCAACACAATAACCCATGACACAACTCTAGAAGCTGGTGCCTCCATAAAAACAACACATGGAAAATCTCTACAATAAGACATATTTTTAAAATAAAAATATCAAATCAATTGAATACAAGAAGTTTTAGTTACTACATTATATAATACCTTTCAAGGAATAAATAACCAAATTTTCAATGGAGTGCATCCATAGAAAATACAAAATGACAAAAAAATAGTAAAAACCCATTTCAATAAATTTGTAATCATATAATTTCGTACAATTCTAGAATATACTAATCTTATTTATTTATTTAAACACAGTACAATTGAATATTTTTTAAAGAGAAGAGATTGTAGAAGAAAATAAAATATAAACTCGCATCATCTTACGATTTGAAAGTGTGGGTTCATTTAATTGTTATATAGACTTGAATGTAGATTTATTTATCCATTAATATGTTTTTAACATGTTTAATTTACCCATTACAATGTTATTTACATGCTTAATTTTTATAGTTTAAAATAACACAATATGTGGTACTTTATTTCTTTAATATAATAAATTTTAATTTAGAGTATCCATGTGTTCTTTATCAATAAAAAACAATAAAGTATATTGTGCTAGAAACAATTATATTGCTATTGATTTAAACAATTTTTCATTAGATGTGTCTTATTATAAATATATGAAGGAGGTTCAATTATTAAGGTATATATTCATTTGAATTTAGTGATAGTGAGCTATGAATTAGAAGAATAAATGTTATTTTGCCTATTATTATGGGCTGTATAAACATACAAATATGTATTGGTATGCATAAGAACAATTGATACATTCATTACTACAAGAATATAGATTTTGGTTGATCAATGTTAAATTTCTATCAAAATCTATGAGAAATGAGTTATGGAAAAATAAGACTATTTCAGAATTTGATGAAGTCATAGTCAAGTTATAAGGATTCAATATAAACATTTATATGTTGGTGATCCAAGATAAATTTCTTACATATGTAAGTTGTGTCCTAGCTATCTGTCAGCATTTACTTCACCTTATTTAATTTTAGTTTTTGAGATATTGCAATCTGTGAAAGATGTATCTTTGGACAGTTGTAATTTAATGTAGTAATAGCTCTTAGGACCTCTTCCCATATACTCCACTGACTTCTATCTGCATCTAAACTTTTCTAACAGATGTTATACATACATGTATTTAAAATGTTATTTTCATGACTAGGAGCATCCCAGCTGAAGTTGGTACACTATGAGAGAAGTATGCCATCAATGGTAGTTATTAGTAACATAGGTCTAGTAGGAATGAGTGATTGAATATATTAGGAAGGATATGTATTTTGCATGGGCTCAAAATGGCCATAGAATTTATGTTTTTTGATTGAGTGTGACACCATGTTATATTTTTTATAATATAATATTGATAATAAATGATTCATTTATTTTTTAACAAATTGTAGGCATTTCAAAATAGGAGCTATTGCCAACTTCTAAAAACTATTGATTTTGTGGTTGGATAACTTATTATTTCTTGTGCACAAAATAAAAGATATGCAAATGCATGATACAGTAAAAAAAGAAGATTATAAAATATAAAATATGTTATACTACATTCAATATTGTTCCAAATAATTTTTGAAGGTGGCACCGTGGTCTGTTTCTGACGTTGGCATTTGGTCAATGATAGAGGACAATTATTTGAGGATACTCATTCAAGCCATGGGTTACCCAAGTTCAAATTTTATGTTTGTTTGGGGGAAAATATATTATAATACATTCAATATAAACATAAAGAAATTAGATGAAGTTATTTTTAAAGGGACCTTTGGAGATGATTTTTTAATTACAAACACATTGCGCATTGATTGTAATTTTTAAAATTGTGTTACAAATTAAAAATTAAAAATGATTTATGTTAAGTCGAGTAGATATAATGGAAATGGAATTTAGAAAGATGAAAAGGATTGCAGAATAAAAATGACATTTGTCATCACATTCTTGGGAGAAATCAAAAAATCCAAACTAACAGTTGTGAACTAATGTTTAGAAAGATGTAACTTCACCATATTATTATTATTTCAATTGTATTTACTGATTATAAACTATAATTCTATTAATAAATATTATTTTTAATTTCATATAAATAAATTCTAAATTATCTCAAATACATTTCAATTAATTTCAAATTAATCGATTCTAATTTAGAATTACGTTGATCTACTTAAGTGTAGTTCAAGTGGATACTCCATATATCTATCTTAAAATTAACCAACTTGAATAATTATTATATTAACACTTGCACATGAAGATCTTCCCAATGAACAATAAAAAACTATCAAGATATTTAATTATGTAGATGAACTAAATTGATTAATATGTTTTTATCCATAATTTAGCTAGTCAAATGATTCCATGTGTCTTAATAAAGGAAGGTACTTCAAAGGATAAATGATTGATATGAAGATTCAGAAGGGTGCCATGAGTTTGAAATAGTTCAATCTGTTCAAAATGATATGCTCCCAAATAGTTTGAAATACTTCAATTTATTTGTAATATATAAAACATATTTTTAAAAAAAATATTCTCCACTCAACTTTAGTGGGTATAATTTCAGTTTATTTAAAGTAATCCAATTTAATCAAAATAATTTATGCTCAAATGGTTTGAAACAGTCAAATTTATTTAAAATAAGCAAAATTTATTTTTGGAAAACATCTTCTTCACTCTACTTTATAGGTACAATTGTAAATTATTCAAAATATCCTTATTCAAAATTATATATGCCCAAATGCTTTGAAATAGTACAGAGTGTTTCTAATATAATAAATTTATTTTTGGAGAAAATTCTCTTCACTCCACTTTAGTGGATATAAGTCCATATTATTTAAAATAGCTCTATTTATTCAAAATGATCTACAACCAAATGGTTTGAAACACACAAATTTATTTAGAATAAATAAATTTATGTTTTGGAGAAAATTTTATCCACTCCACTTTAAGGGGTATAAGTTTAAATTATTTAAAATATTCTAGTTTATTCAAAATGATGTATGCCTAAATAGTTTAAGACACACCAATTTATTTAGAATATAAGAAATTAATTTTTTTGAGAAAAAATTATCCACTACACTTTAGTGGGTATAAGTCCAAATTATTCAAAATAATCCAATTCATTCAAAATTATCTATGCCTAAATGATTGAAAATAGTCAAAATTATTTGAAATATAAGAAATTTATTTTTGCAAAACACTTTCTCCACTCCACTTTAGTAGGTATTGTTAGTAATGGTAACCAATATTCTCAATAATAAAATCACAATAACTACTATATTTAGAATATGAGAATGATATTAAGATAATATAAAACACTTACTTAAATAGGTAAAGCCAAAGATTAATCTAGCTATGCTAACCAATGTAGGATAAATTCACAATAGGAAAATCAATTAGTGATAAATAATTCACCTAGTAAATGTGAGCTAAAGATAGGTAAATAACCTACTCTGACACCTGTTTCAAGTGAAACTATGAGCTAGATATAGCCAAAAACAAAGTAGCATATCCATAGTATGAGTCCTGGAAACTAGGCTTGATAAGTTACTCATGTACAATATGTATCCATGAAGAAGGAAGTAAACTTGTAGGAATAAAACTTTGTCAAAAAAGGATCTGATACTAAAGCTATCGATACTCTATATTGAGATTGCAAGATGACCAATATCGATGTTAAGATCATCGACTAAAAGACTGTCAAAGATCTATCCGCATTGAATAATGTTTCTTCATTTTGGCAAAGGAAGAACATGAATGGTGTATAATAAGTCTACCCATTCTATAATGGAAGATGAAGGAGGCATCAGTACAAAGATCTTTAAATCACATCCAAATCTGAAGTGTGAGATAGGTTTGGCAATATCATGCACATGAACCAGATGTAATGTCATAGATATAGACTAGTCAAAATAAATACATGGAACATTCATTGAAAGAATTTCCATGATAATTGGATCATAATGATTAACAAGTGTACTCTCAATGAAACTAGTATAGTCCTTTGAAGTGATAATTTATGGTCACTCAATATCCTACATAGAAACAAAATAATGTTACACAAATAAACATCTCAAGTCTTGCATAAATTCATCCCATAAAGGTGGATTGACAAAAAGAAGACCAAAGTCCACTAGGATTGTGTCATCACAAGAAATTATAGGAATGTTTAAGAAGTAAATAGAGAATCAACATCCATGTCACTATCAAAATATAAATCTTCAGTAATAGATGGAGAAGGAAGTGGAAAAGGAGGTAGAATAAAAGAGGGTGCATAAGGCCCAGAAGATTCAATATCTTTCTCAAACAAGGTTATAATCATATCCTAATCTCCCTTAGGTGATGTGGCATACATAATATAAATGTGCAAGCTATCTAAAAAAATAAGGTGAATCAAATCAAGAGCCTAATATTGTATAGATTCAATCTAGGCAATTTATGCCTCATCAGTGAAGTTAGAAAGATCTCCATGAACCAATCTCCAAATGCCTTTCAACTGAAGGTGTATCTTCATTTTGATCTTCCAAATGGTGTAATTTGATGTTTTGAGGGTATCCATTGTCTAAATACAAGGAATAAGTTGGGAAGAATAAATCATAATCCCTAAAAAATAACAACTTTCGATTTAAATGACAATGAACAAAAAAAATGCAAAAAAGTGTAAGCCACCCCAAAAACATGTATTATAAGACCCCTAATTTGGAAATTTATAAAAGTAATGTGGTTTTACAATTTGATGACACATTTGATAGAAAATAGAAAAAACACATACTTTTGAAAAAAATTGAACTTAGATTCGAGTTATCGTTCAAAAGTTATAAGCATTTTTATTTCTCATAAAATGTGTCAGATAATTAAAAAACACTACAATTTGATTTTGAAGGTTAAATCACAAATAAACATGGGTGTGTAACCAATCATTGAAACTAAAATTTTACCACCAACTTAGAAAAGTCAATGGAAGTGAAAATAAGTTTTCCAGGTTACCTCGATAAGCATGCAATAAAGTTTTACTCCTTTTTAACGAAAAAAATATATTAATACAAAAAAATGAATTTCCAGGTATGGGAAGAGTACAAATAATGATTTACAAATAGGTAAAGAGAGAATAAGGTAGAGATAATTATCAATGGGCTCCACAAGTAGATTTAGATAGCATAATAGAGATCTTATGTAGATCCAATAGCTGACTCTCAAATTTGCAATGTCAAACTCCTCTTTTCCAATGACAAGGTAAAAGGGTAATGCCACTTTCTGATTATAATTCAACACAGCTAGTAATAATAATAATGGAAGACAATAGGAATTGATATTTCACGATGCAATGCCTTAATGGCTATCCTAGCCAAAACTCAAATCTAGAAAAAAATCAAGAGAAAAGTATGTCTTTTTTTTTAGCATAACTCAATGCATTTGAAAAGAAGATCATGCTAATGAGTAGATATTCCAACACTGTATATCAAAAGTGCTACAATAAAATAGATAATTAGTAGATCTTTATCAATTTTCAATGAAAAATAAATCTAAAATTGGTAGATAATGATGTCAAGATCTTATTTGTGAAGAAAAGTCACGGAATTTAAAATGCTTTGCCAAAGAAGAATAGTTATGAATGAAATTCCACTCTCCACTATGCTTCTTTGCATATCTAATAACAAATATGCAACATTAAAAAAAATTATAAATAGATTTCAACACTAGAGATGGCAGATTTGGAAAAAATAGGTCACATTTCTACACAAAAATGCCAAAAAAAGTTCCACAATATAACAAACTTCTCCACAAAAGTGCCACATCTAGCATTTTTATTTCTCCAAAGCATTTGATTTTTAATCTAATAAACAAGCAAAAGAACCAAATCTTTGCAAAAAAAAAGAAAAAAAATTTATATTGATAGCAAATGACTAGAGAAAATGATACAAAGATGACAATAGTGCCAAGATCTTTTAATTTTTGAGATCTAACAATGCCTCAATGCCTTAAATCAATTTTTTTTCTAATAAGATCTCTATTCTCTTGAATACAATCAATTTTTAAGATCTTTAGATCAAACAAAAAAAAAACTTAGCTTAGATTTAAAACTAAACACGGAAAACAAGTCGACAAATCCAATGGAGGCACCAAGATCTTCTCTTTGAATTTCAAGCTAAGGATGGTTTGAAATTATTCAAGGCTTTGATACCATATAGGAATGGTAAAACATTCGATTATATCAAGATCAAAATATTTCTCAACAAGAACATCACAATAGCTACTATATTTAGAATATGAGAATGATATCAATCTTATACAAAGCACTTGCTTGTACAGGGAAGGCCAAAGACTAATCTAGCTATCCTAACCAATGTGGGATAAATTCACAAAAGGAAAAGAAAATAGTGATAAATAGTGCACCTAGTAAGCATGAGCTAAAAATAAGTAAATAAGCCACTCTAATAGGTAAAAGTCTAAATTATTCAAAATTATCTTTTCTAAATATATAGTGAATTATGTAATAATGTAGGAGAATCAGTGGTATGTCCCACTCTAGAATAAATATTTTATAATGATGTAACTTTAGTTTATATGTAAATAGTTGTTTGATTAACTTTTTTAGCATCAGGTATAAAAAATTATGTAGTTTTCGATGACATGAAGTGGTTAGTAACCTTTCAAGGTATGAATGTATGTTGTAGAAGGATGGTCATGTTAATGTGAGGATAATTTTTTATTGCCCCTTTACCATTGGTGGACATCACATGTATAACCAAAGGTATATACATGAGAATAATAGAAGCAATAGTTTGAAAACATATATATATATATATATATATATATATATATATATATATATATAGATTTAGTAGAATAGTGAATGGATCATTTTGATTCTTATTGAATGTGAAAAATTTAGTATTGTTTGCACTTTTCACTTTTACGATTGTATGTAGTATCTTATGTAAATCACTATGTTGTGAACATATTCATTCTCAAAATTTATAATATCATGTACTTCTATTTTTATGGGTATATATAGGTATGTGGTAGGACACAATCATCAATATCAATCAAGAAAGGGCATGTGTGTGCTCACATCAAAAAAATTGAGTTTTTTCATCTACATGGAAAATTATGTGCTTCATGTATGGTTGTACCAGACGTATAAATTATATGCTTCCTAGATGATTTCACTACAATGTCACTATCTATTAGAGTGCATATATGTCTTGCATAATTTTTATCTTTTATAATTTCACCAACTACACTTATTTTTTATGAGGATTCTTATGTATTTTGTTATTTACAAATTTATATTATTATCACTAATTTACTTATTTTTTATTCAAACCCTAGTCTTTCACTATAAGAAAACCATAAAATTAAAAAAAAAGGTGAACCATTAGCGTTTATATAATATTAGCCACCCCATAGTGACTTAGTGTTTCCTACATATCTAGTACTATGAACAGGGAAGTCAAACAAAACATGGTCAAGTGTGTCAAATCCTATGTAATTCTAGTGTGCATTATAATCATGTGTATGCCCTTAAACACTCGACCACATCAGACGTAACCTTGAAAATTTAATGCATACTTAGCTTATGCCTTTGATTACATATTTTTTCATTTAGATAATTCAGATTTGAATGTGAAGAGTGATTTTTAGTGATATCTATATTTTTGCTCGATTTGTGATAGATAGGTAAATTATTAGATTTTATAAGTTTATATAGAATGTTCTTTGGTAATTTACTTAGGAATTAAATGAGATATATAGCTATTTCGAACAATTTTCAAATTGTTAAATTTATGTTAACTGTTGTCTTTGGACATTCTGCAGTACGAGACCTATATTACAACTATGGACCTATTTATCAATCAATAACCTTGACTGTAAGACATTATACAGTCTAAGAACTATATAAACCTATTTGGGAAAAGACTATGAAGATCCTAAGTAAAAATAATGATAATTCAACAAGTTCATGGATGTACAAAGATTAAATGTCCATGAGGAATGGCGAATAAGGTTAACATATGGGAACACAAATATATTAGATTGAAGTCTGGTGGGGTGCTTAATATCAAATATGAATAACTACATATATCAGAAATTTAAAAACAAGATAAAAATAACATTAAAAGTACTAATAAATTGAATAAAAAAACAAACAGAACAATCATCCACCTAAAACAATAGGCTCTCTGTGCAAATTTTAAATAAAGATATTCCATTTTATTTACACATCATGAAATATTTTCAAAACCTAAAATCCCATATATTTAAGTAACTTAAAAGTAAATTTATCTAAACCATATAAATTTTAAATCTGTAGATATGTATTCATCAGAACATTCTCCTTGCAAATCCCTACGAAAAACAAATTGAATTCAAAACCTACGCAGATTAAGACACCAAAGAACGCAAAAGACTTTTAGATTATAGAAAAACAAACCATCAAATTTATGAATAATAATAATTTGGAACATAAAATAAATAAACACATTAAACATATGCCTAGGCATACCGCCAGCGATGACAAAACAAAAGTAGTCACAAGTGTGGTTTTTTTTGGGTTTAAAAAATATATATCTGACTTTAAAAAATTAAAGCCATACTGGGTCCCAAAAATAAATAGACAGTCCCGTTAGAAAAAATGAATAGCTTTTTAAAAAAAAAACAAAAAGTTTGAAATTCCATTATTCATCGCTAAACTTTATGAGTAGCTTTCTGATGCATTCCAAGTCATTCTTATATCATAGCCTTCAGAAAAATATAAAAAATATATTAAGAAAATCATATAGCTTTAAGATGCATATAGTTTAATAAATATTCTTTTTTAAAAGATATAACTTGATAAAGTTCAATTTAAAATTCTCAAAATTATAAAAATAAATGTAAAAATACATAAACTATATAATTAAATAATATATATAGAATATATAATTAAATATTATATATACAATATATATTTTTTATTTATAAAAAAATCTAAAAAAATTTAAACGATTGAAGACCTAAGGGCTCGAAATCAAATTAGTGTATATCACCTAACATAAAATATTTCAAAATTGACCCAAAAAAGTCAAACATTTAAAATATTATATAAGTTAAAAAATACATTCAAATCCAAACCCAGTAAAACCAAGAATGTAAATTTCAAAAATATACCAAAAAAAAATACTATCAATTTCTTAATTTGTACATACATTTTCCTATTCATATTCAAATCAATTGTCTATCTTTAAACACCAAAACCATGATAAACATGAATATGTAGAATCTATATGACTTATGTGCAACACATTTTTAAAAAAAAAATACAACTCTTTCAAATATTATAAAAAACAATATATAAAATAAAAACAAACTAAAAAAAACCAACCAACATCACAATAGAATAAATAATGCATCTGGAACGTGGTGTATACCTTTTTTTCATTGAATTTAATTTTTTGATAATGTATAATATTGTACAATTATTGTGAAATCAACTATATGTACTGTTTTTTTCTTTTTAATTTAGTTTCTTTCCTTTCTTTGCCTATACAGATCCATGAGTGATTGATTCTAAAAGAACCAGGTTATAGTATATATGTTCAATATTAGTTCAGTTATTTTTTTATTGAACACAAGATTTGAATGGAAAATAAAAATTCATAAACCCATTAACCACCAATCAAAAAATAAAAACATAATATAGAAAAATATTAGTTACAACACGATTTAAAACAACTATAAAAATATAAAAAATGAGCCAAAATTACAACAATCATCTGTCAAAATAACTTCACTATTTTATTGCCAAATATTTAAAAATATAATAAATACCATATATATATATATATATACAAAAGCCACAAAATATATATCCTCAACATTTTGAAAGAACTCAAACCATAATTTTATATATATAAAAAATCCACATATATATAAAATCTACATATCTCAACTACAAAACACTCATCTATAATCAAATGTAATAAGTAGGAAAAAATCATTACAATTAAGTTTAAAATGTACTGCAAAACATAGAAACAATCATTTTATTTGTTATTATATTATTTCTAAATTATTTTCAATTTTTTATTCCCTTTAAAATTTAAAATATAAAACATATAATAAAATCAAAAATCAAGCTCGCTCACTCAACACACTAGATAAATTTTAAAATATGATTAAAATAATACCATTGTTGGTGCTTTAATCTAGATACACTAATACTTTATTATCTTAGGAAATTATCATTTGCATTAAGTGTAATTAGTTTTTTTCACATTTATATTTTATAATTAATCACATCACATGTTACCACCCTTTCTAGAAGCCACTTTTAGTGGAATCAATAGGGAAATGTGAAATATCTCTTAAAATATATATTTAAGCCCTTCATCTTCATTGGAACAAATAATTCTATCCATATATTAAATCTTATATTATTCAGTATTGTATATTCAGTATTTTAAATTCTTCTTCTTATTGTGTCCAATGGTTTATGCTCTATATTATGGCAATGATTTGTAGATATAACTTTGGATGAATGTATACATCACTTCAATATGATATCCAAACATCTATTCCATATCCATTGCTCAATTTTATGTAGCCATTGAAAGGGAGGGGAAACGGCAGACAGAGGGAGAAAAAATAGATATTTTAGGGAGTCAGAGCATAACTAAACTCTAGACAGAGAGAAGAGTTCTATGGGACCCAACCCCAACTACATATAGCTCACGCCCCTCCCGCTCCCCCTCGCCACCCCGGCTATGGAATATAGATAGGTGGATCTGGAGATTTTTTCCATTATGAATATGTCATTATTTACAGATTGGGCCTCCTCGCATCCACTAATAAAATAGATTATGAGAAAAAATATAGTTCTTTTTGTCTGCATGTACATCTTTAGAGTGAAACTATAGGATCTACCTGAGCGCAACCCCACATAGCAGGATTTGAGTATTTGTTAAAAGCAATGTTTCATTGAAATTAATAGATATTGTTGAATCTCAGAGGTTTTGCTTCCATATATTTGCATGTAGGTCTTGGTGCATTTAGATTTATATGGTAGAGTAGTTGTGGTATATTGAATCCATCTGCAGATTGCCCTGGTTAGTGATTTGGGAGAAAATTCCATTCAACATTGCTTCATATCAAAGGATTATGTATTTAGTATCGCTTTGACTTGATTCGAGAACTTTGTATTTATCAATCCATAAACCTCAACTTTACACAATCCTCCCCATATAATTCCTCCTCGTTCTCCTAGATATACGCCAACTCAATTTTTTTGGCATTCAGTATATGTTTGACTCGAAGCACATTCAATCCGACTCAAAACCATCAATTTTTATTGCATTGACCTCGGCTTTGCTATATCCATAGCTTAGATCTACAAAATGATTTTGATCTTGATTAAAGTGGTTTTACCATATCAACTACATTTGTGTTTCTTTGAATCTTGTATGATCCTCCCTCAGCCTATAAATGACCCCTGCATAGTCAAAACACACCATGATGTATTTATCCCTGACTTCTCTAGCTCGACAAATAACAGTCAATTCTTTCCTCAACACACCAAACCAAGCTCGTTTGAATTTTCCTCTAGCTCCCTCACCACATAGATTCACTCAATTTAAGGTGTGTTTATTGTTTTTAAAAATAAAAATAAAACCCCTAATATAACGTATAAATACTAAAGTTAGTGTTAGAATTATTGAAAATCAGCATAGTGTAGTTGGCAGCATTCTATATAGTAAACACTTTCAATCCCACAAATTCATTTCGAATAATTGTGAAAAAGGGGTTCAATCCCAAGTTGGATGTAACAAGATTTATCAAAAGGGGTTATAATTATTTTAGGGTGGTATTTTCTTTTCATTTTGAATAAGGGTCGGAAAACATTGTAAAACGAGAGTCATTTATATATTTATTTTGTATTTAAAGGTGGGTCATATTTTTTTGATAAAGTTATTTTTTATTTTGACCATTTCAAAGGTTGTGCAAGTATAAAATTGTATTTTGTATCACGGCATTTTTTCTCGACCCCATTTTGTACTATGATAAGGAGCATGAAAGGGGCACTACTCATGTACCATGTAATGTGTGTTGTCCTTTATCCCATTATGTGTCATTGTTCTTATACCTATGTGTTCCAAATATAAATTATAATTAACTACAAATGCATTGTGAGTAGTACCTAATATTTTTAGTTCCTTGAAGGCTTTATTCTTTATGGAAATTGGAAAAATTATTACAATCAATTTTTGATGCATTATTAAGTGAACCAAACATCTTTTTCTTAGATAATGATTTAATTTGAATGTGTGTTTTTATTCCATCATATATTTTTGTGCCAATTGAAACACACTTAAGTTTGAAAACATCATGTTATTTTCTGAGATCTGATCATTGTAAAAGAACATGATCAAATTTTTAGAAGAGAATAGGAATATCCAGAAATAAGATTATATCATCCACACCTTTATTTATATCAAATAAATGCTAACATATTCACTGCAACACCGAATTGTATATTATCAGCATCAACTTATTCTCTTAGTCCAATATCTTCCTATGCTTCGTCCACCTATAATCATTGATTTTGTGCCCAATGACCTTGATTTGTTAGTTTCTACACATAATTTTATTACTTATGATGTTGCATCTTATGATTATGTATATGATGTTTTTGATGTTGAACCATTTGATTTAGAGCTTGATTTAGGTGCTACTTCACAACCTACTCAACCCACTTCATAGTAGCTTCCTTATTTTCTTGGTTATTTTGAGAAACATATTACTACCTTTGATTTTCTTATTCTCTGTTACATGTTATATCTTGGTGGAGGACTTGAATAAAGGGTAGTTTTTTGGGGTAATTTGATGACATAACTCCTACTTTTGTTCGCTCCACTTTTTTTAAAGACTTTTAGAAACACATGAGTTCTTATATGCCTTCATTAAAGAGTTAGATTTCTAAGATTGTATTATTCAAGAGTGATCAACTAGACATAGTTGTGGATGTTTCATTCCATTCTCCTTTTATGTCTTCTACACCTACTAACATGCAGGCATCATCTACCATCCATATTTTTCTAAGATGAATTTATGATCACTTATGGTGGTGGCATCAAAATTATTTTTGAGTATTTTAGCATAGTGGTTCCTCCATTACTCAACTTCTTTGTTTTTACATTACTCCTTTATTTTAGGAGAAACTTTATTGATTCTTGACGGCATCTTCTAAGGATTGATAGTATTTTGAGGTTTCTTAATTCATTCGATGGGATTATTTTTATGGGATAACTTTTATTGACATTAAGTTATAAATTTCCATGAAATTTTTACTTCTCCGACTTTATCTCCCTTCCTTTGTGTGTTCTCTATTCTAGGCAACTTTACACTACTTCACTTTATCGACTCTCCCATCACCACTAAGGACACCTTCTTGACATATATTTTATTTCTATTTTAGATATTTTTTACGATAGTTAACAATATCCCTCAGATTGAATTCTACATATTTTAATTATACTAATTGCTATTTTATCTTCATTAATAGTGAGATCCTCCTCCTACTTGATGTAGATATATTCTTGTGCATACAATGTTAGCTTGTCTATGTTTGAGTAGTTGGCTTTGTTCACTCAAATTAATTTTGGCATCAGTCCTCCAATTTAAAAATATGTGGTGTGTGTGTGTGTGTGTGTTATGCTCACTAATAACCCTTACCCCACTACATCTTTGACTTCAAGAAGTTGATAAAATCTAGTTTACTTTCTTTTGCACATTGGACAACTTTGACACTCTTTGTTTTTTATAAGGATCTATTTTGGTTAATACAATATTTTCTTAATCCAACATTAGATCCAAAACACATGTGTAGAATTTAGTTACTGATTTAATTTTGAGTGTTACAAGTGCATTTGTGTTTACTAGCCTTTGTTCAATCTAATACACCTTATTCAACATTATTTTAAAGTATTGATCTTGTTATTTCTATAATATGTCCTTTAGCATATTTTATAATCTCTCCAATTTTTTAATTGTAATCATTTTTTTTAAATTCCCTTACAGTGTATCTCAATTTTTTTTGGATGTACTTATTTGACATTGGTACCTCCCTAGACCTAGTTGTTAAGACCCACTATTATAATAAATTTTCACTAAGTATAACTACTATGTGTACATATCTAAATGAGTGTAAATTTTGTGATTACTTACCTCACATATTGTACCACTATTTGTGAAAACCATCATTAGTGGAACTAATAGGTAAATAGAAGTTTGGTCATGCAAAGGCTATTTATACACATCATTTTCACTATATAAATCTATCTCTATTTAGACTGTGTATTTTGTAGTCTCTATTTAGTATTATATTTTATGGATTATTTCTTCTTCTTCTTTTTGTGTTTAATTTGTTGTATTTCACACTGTGATAATGGTTTTTAGATGTGATAGAGGGTAATAAGTGCTCATCATTGTAATATATCTACACCCAAAAGATCTAAAAATAAAATAATAATAAACACCCAAAAAAAATTATATTGTTTATAATTTATCTAAGGCGCTTCTACATTTTATTACCATAAATTATTCAAAATTAAAAATATTAAATAAATTCTCTTTAATTCAATTGAAATTATACACAATGTAAGATGGAGCTATATTATTTTTAGACAACTAAAATCTTGATTAATTTTGGTAAATTTAAAATCTACACAAGTCAACTTTTAGCCTCTAAAAGCTTTCATGAAATAATTTTTTTTGATAAAAAATAAAAAATTCTCAGCACCTTAATCAATTAAAAAATGCATCATTAAAAACACACAAATAATGTATATATTGGTCACCAATTTGGCCACACAACCATCTCATTTTGAATCATCCCTGAAACATGGAGAAAGGAAAATATAATAATAATAATAATAATAATAATAATAATAATAATAATAATAATAATAATAATAATAATAATAATAATAATAATAATAATAATAATAATTTAAAAAAAAAAAAAACCATATCCATATAAACATAAATTTACCCGTAAACACAAAATTTATGGTGAAAAAAAAAACATTTATAAAAATAAATAGTATTATATATATATATATATATATATATATATATATATATATATATATATATATATATATATATATATATATATAATTGTTTGATATTGTAAAAATTTTAAAATATAAAAATTCATACAAAATTGGAATATAAATAATTGTTGCAAGCCAAAAATTCTTTGAAAAATATGTACTTGATAAAAGTTAATTACAAAATTTTAATGATTACATTTACCAAAAAAACTCATTAACGTCCCAATTCGTGACAAAAAAATATCACCAAATAAATTAAAAAGTACTTTAAATAAAACATAAATATAACTTCAAAAATATCCAAAACTAAATTTTAAAATTTAAAGACTATAAAAATTTAAGAAAATATAAATAATAATGAAAATAAAAAACACCAAAAACTCCAAAGCCTTCGTAGGAAAACTATGACAATTATATACACCCAAAAAAAATTCCCTTATGTAATTTAGTGAACATACATATGTGTTTTCTTTATAACTTGCACAAAATTAAAAACAATAAAAACCATTGTCTTTAACTTAAATAAAAATAAAATATCTTAAATATATTGTTTTAAAATCCACACATTCATTCTTTAAAAAAAAACACATGTAAAACCATACATGATATAAGTCAAATTGAAAACCTGAAAGACTGCAGACCACAGAAAACGCATCAACTTGCTATTCAATGAGAAGAAAACGCAAATTTCTATAGAAATGAATGATTTTGATGTACATAAAGGCACCAACATATTGACTTGACACTTGTCATCATAAATGATATTGATCGAGGCCATTAATGACGTATCAACATTTTTTGGTTAAAAAATATTAAATTTTTTGGAAGTATTGAGTTTGTAATAAATATGTCACATTTCATCATTTCATTGGACAACCAAAAAAATAATTGTTTAAATTAATAAGAAAATTTTCTAAATAAGTTAAATTAAATTAAAAATTTTAAAAATTAAAAAAATAAAAAATAAAAAATAAAAAAATAACAATAACAATAACAATAAT
Organism: Torreya grandis; assembly: GCA_037957365.1. Lineage (NCBI taxonomy): Eukaryota > Viridiplantae > Streptophyta > Pinopsida > Cupressales > Taxaceae > Torreya > Torreya grandis. The sequence continues at coordinate 269,782 of JARHVA010008078.1, forward strand.
AATATATACATTTTTTAAAAGAGAATTTGTCTTTTTTTACAAAAATATAAAATAAACATTTATAATAACACGTATCAATAAGGGATTTGCTAGGCATATTCTTGATTTTCATTGCATGTCCAATTATTTCTATATAAGGCATTGATCACTCATGAACATTTTTTTAATTATTCAAATTTAAGTAAGTATTGTGTTGGAAAAAATATATACTAATCACAATTTTATTATCCCAAAAATAATGTTGATTTAAAAAAATATAAAAACACCTTAAATAGACTTAAAAAATAAATTTCCCAATAAAAACAGAGATTTTCAAAAAAAATGAAATAAATATTTAATTTCAAAAATCAATACAATAAATATTTTTAATACCACTTGTCAGTAGAGCTTTGCTACATAAGGTCCCAATGCATATCGATCCATTCCTATATCTCGCTAGAAAGAAATTCATTTCATAAAATTTTATCAAGGAATGAGGGACTATAGGAATGAGAGATATGAGGCCGAAGAGATTTATCTAAACTCTCTCGAGGTCTTCTCTCTATATGGGTGACACTAATATTATATAAAGAAAGTGCCAATGAAACTAATCAAAATTTATATACAGATTGGGGATGTCAATGAAATTATATATTTTCAATATTTCATCTTTTTATAATATGAACATCTTATATTATTGAAGTTTATATAAATTAAATAAAAAATAAATCATACAAACAAATGCTGAAGAAAAAATTATAATTCAAATAAAAAAATAATGAAAATAAGAAAATAATGAAAATAAAAATTGTTATTAAAACAAGTAAACCAAGTAAAATATAAACACTACCAATAAACATGAAAGTATAATATTCCTCTCCCGGATTAGGATGGTTGGGGTCAAAAGCTTTATGACCTTTTGCCTCTACCTCCTACATCAAATAGAATATTCGTAGTTGTCATTTTGTGATTTCCTTGTTGTTTGTGTTATTTTATTATCTTTTTTGATTGATGTGCATTTGAGTTGATTTAGATTTGGTTATTAGTTTAGTTGTGGCGTACATTAAAATGTTGTTTTTTTTTAAGCTTCCTTAACTAATTTAGCTTCTAAAGTGTGACTTTTTCATCTATTTTTTTTTATATTATTAATATTATACTATAAATTTCTTGTTAAATTAATAAAAATGTATTTTTCAATAAAAATTGAATATCTCATTCATCCTTTTATCCTCATCTAAAACATTTCTCCTATTACAATACTACATCTTAAAAATTCAAAACCAATAAAAAATTATATGATTTTAGAAAATAATTTTTATGAAAATGCTTTATATATAATAATTATTTTAACTATTTTTATAGTTCAAAATTCTTGGTATTTCAAAGATCTTATCTTCATTTTTGTAGAGGCAAATTGAAATAATGTCTTCAAAATTCAAGACCAATAAAATTTATATGGTTTTAAAAGACTGTTTTTGAGTTGTTTTATGGAATGTTGGTTTGACCCCGTTTTAAAATCAAATGTATTGATTGTATAATGATAATTGTATAAATGTAATGATCAAAGAATCACTATTTAATTGTAGAGGATATCCTTTCATCCCCTCAACTCATAATTATAATTACATTGAATTTATTGATCTCATAATAGTTGGATAAATTTGAAGATCAAACAATCACTATGTAATTAGAGGATAATGTTTCATTCTATTAATTGAAAAAATATATATTATTAATATTAGCATTGATTTAATTTGTAAAATAATTTTAAATTTCATTAGATTAGTTTGTAAATATCAATCTTTTAAAATATAAATTTTATACTTTTAAAATCCTTTTCATTTATTTATATATTTTTATATATAAAATATTTTTTATTAAATATATTATTAATTATTTTATATTAACGTGTTAATTATATAATAATTATAAATACTTTATTTTTATTTAGTAAAGTGTTATTATTTATTTATATAATTAATTCATTTATGTAACTTTGATCTATAAACATTGCTTTTTAAGATTTTTAACAATATTTTTTAAAAAAAAAAATTGATAATAAACTATTAAATTAAATAAATACTTTATTATTATTATTATTATTATTATTATTATTATTATTATTATTATTATTATTATTATTATTATTATTATTATTATTATTATTATTATTATACACTTAAAAATAGAAATAAAATCTTTTCAAAATCTAAAATATTAAATATCTTAATTATAATCTGTAACACAATTTACAACATATAAAACTTGTTTATATTTTAAATATATAAAAAGCATTTAACTATAATTTAAATATCATATATACATAATTTATCTTTTAATTTTTTTTGGTATGATTCATTGCTTTACACGGTGATCTTAAGTTAAAAGTTATGGATTGAGGGGTATCATTCTGTCAAAGTTATCTGAAATATGATCCCAAACTCGATCCTTTTCACGTATCAAATTTTGCTAATAACAAAAATTAATCGCTAATAGATTCTTTATCAACCAAACAACTTCATTAATTACACGAACAACCATTCACCATACCCCTTAAAATTTAAACATGGACTTAACATAAAACATAACACCCAAAAAAATTGGCTCCACCAAACTTAAAACACAACATATAAAAAATTGTCTACGTCAAACCGAGAAAGCAGTTCCTCTCCAACAGCCAAACGACTTATGGCATTGATATGATTAAAAACGCAGAAGCTTCGCAGCATTGCCGGCTTATTTATTTTATCAATGTAGTGCCCCAACTCTTTTCCTGGGTTATATAAAGAGACTTGCTTTGCTAAATGGAAGTTAGGTTTTCGTAGGAGAGTGTAGTGACTTCGATATTGTTATGGTGGTTTGATACCAACGTCCAGGCGCTGTTAAAATATCTAACGGACAAGGTGGCCTATACGGACTTCAGCACTTCTGTTTACGGGAAAGAAATGATCCGAACCGAGTGATGGGACGCTTACAGTGCAGAGGGGACCATTCTCCCGCGGACAGCCTCGCATACTCCTTTAGATACCACATATTTGTACGGTCTCGTCAACGTCAAAAACGACAAGGATGAGCAATTCAATGTTGCCACTCGCGGTCTCATGGGTGATCTGTCTACTAAGGCGCCTCCCAGTGCGATTGACATTGCTCTCGGAACATATATGGGATGGAGATGTGCTGGAGAGATATGTCCAACGAGGACTGTGCCAAGTGTCTGGACGAGGGCATCGATAAACTGTTTAGTTGCTGCAGTGAAAGGGTCGCTCTTCAGATCTTCCTGAACAGCTGCACTCTACGCTACGAAATCTATCCCTTTGCCAGCCACTACTAGACTTGACTCTGCTGGCTTTTGATTTTCCGAGGTCACTGCATATGTGGAAAGTTATTTAATTTCAACAGCATTTTGGGAATCCCAAATTTCATGATTACGTGGATATCACATTTAATTATCATTATGTGAATGTTTTGTTAGTTGAATTTAATGTGGATGTTTTGATGGGTAAATTTAGTATGAATTTTTTGATGGGTAAATTTAGTGTGCAAGATGCATAATAGAAATAAAAGAAATATGAAAGGTGACGTAATATTACCTTATATAATAATTATAATATATGTTAGGTTTTGGGTGTGTGTTGTTAGGTGTATGAATGTTTGTTCATGTTTTTATTGAATATGTATTTTTAGTGACACTTACAATTAATTGATTTATGTGGATGTTTTTTTTTTTTTTTTTTCGTGTCGATTATATTATCTCAAACACATTTTATGTTAATATATTCAACCTTGATTAAATTATGAAGTGATCATACATTTGATTTCAACTAATTAATTACAAAACTAATATATTTTTCTTTATTTGCATATTAAGCATAGGAGAAATCATACTACAAGGCTAAAGCGTTGAAAAGAGTGTCCATGAGCCATATGTGTCAAGTAAAAAGATAGATCACTACATGCATTGCCATTTATTATAGTTCACCCTTGTACACACACATTTCCCATATAAAGGTGAGAACTAAATAACTCTAAGGCCCTCATTTGAATATTGGGCATATATGAAATGCTCATTGATAGAGGTGTATTTGAGCTCAGCTCACCACTATGAGACCACTAACCCATGTGTTGTTGAACCATTTGATTTAGAGATTGATGCACCTACTATTTCAATTCCTACTAAACCCACTTCATATCAGCCTAATTATTTGCTTGGTTATTTTGAGAAACATATTACTTTGGTTTTCATATGCTCTGCTACATGGTATATCTTGGTGGAGGTATTGGAAAACATTCACATGGTATTTTTCTTCCATTCAGCCTATTAGATGGAATTATCAGTAAAGAATTGGTTTTGATGTGCTTAGTTCAACAAACATAATTTGATTACATAGCCCTTATGTTATGACCCCAACATGAGGTGCATTGTACTTGTTATAGACACATTGGTTCAGTCGATTCAACATGCCCCCAATTGATATTTCCATCATTGTTATAGCTGATTATTATGACTTATATGTTATGGTTATGATTATCATCTCTCAATGGTTACGATTAATTCATTAATACAGTTGGGGTTTAATCTTAGTTCTTTGATGACATATGTTATATTCTGTTCATATCCATTTCATTATTACTTGTTATTTATTTATTGAGAAAATATTTTTGATGTTCCAATTGGTGGTTACAGGAACAAGTCAAGTGAGCTAGGGTCAGCGATGGACTTCAATAGTTGGATTGATACTGATAGGTAAAGAGTAATGTGACATAATGCTTTTAAAATCCATTGGTCATTTGAGTCTTCTTGCTTACCATGGATCATCTATATTTAATTGCTCTTATGTTGTGTAGATTTTGGTCTATGTTGTTGTTGTTGTTGTTGTTGTTGTTGTTGTTGTTGTGTGTTTATATCAGTTTTTATTTATTTCTTGTTGGATTGGTGAATTATCTAAACCTTGCCTCTCTCTTCCCCATTTGTATTTTTGTGCTCGGCTTCATCTCATGTTTGGGTGCTATTGTCTAGGGCTGGACTTAAACCATAGCACATTTTGTTTAGCCATTTATTTTATGGCCACATCATTATTATTATTATTATTATTATTATTATTATTATTATTATTATTATTATTATTATTATTATTATTATTATTATTATTATTATTATTATTATTATTATTATTATTATTATCCCTATGTATGTAATGACTTGGCTCCCTAGGCATTTTGGGACGTCTTGCTTTTGTGACGTCTTGGTAATATCTTGTCATTAGATTGACGACTTGGCTAGACATCATAGTGCGGTTTTAGTGAAGGGTCCACTTGCCGCTAGAGATAATAAAATTATTTTTTACATGATTTGGTTGTCTTGCACTCCACACCAAAGTTCTAAGTGGATGTTTTATTAATAATTATTATTGGTTATTGTCTCACTTAAAAATGTTCACATTATTATTATTTTATGCATTCTCCTTTTGGGGAAGATACAATATTATTAATGTTTAACGATGTCATGGTCTTGACTTGCATGACATGTAAAATTTTTAGGGGAAGATTGGTTATCCTTTATTATTTTTGTTAATATTTGTATCTTGATGCCCCTATGATTATTATGCTTTCCATTATGAGAAGAGTGAAACAGCTTTACACCCCACCTTAGACAAACCCTAGGGGATGCAATGGGGAGAAGAAAAAGGAATAATGCTCTTTTGGAGTCGGCTATAAGTTAAAGCTATGGCATCTCATAGGAGATCGCAGTTGGGAAGGAAAGAATGGGATAACTAAAAATTGACCCCATATTGGCCTGTAATATTCTAACAAGTAGGTGGTGCTTTAGATTTCATTTTTATGCTTGAATCATACTGTTACTTTCTAATTTTTTATGGAGATTTATAAATAATGAACTCTTAATGAACCTAAATCGATATAGTCAATTGACATTCAATTGATAATTTAGAGATAATTTTGGAATGACATTACTAGTATCTTTCACCTTGGATTGATTTAGCTAGTATGTCTAATATTTTCCCATTTCATTTTTATGGGATAGGTTTTAGATTTAACCTACTAGGTCAATTTTCTAATAGTGGATAAAATGTATAATTTCATTTAAGGCTATACCCCCTAATACCCAACAAGGACCTAAGTTGCATTTCATTATTTAATGTGAAATTGAATTGTGTTATTGCTTCAGATTTTTGAGTGTTTAAATAGAAAATTAAATGAAAATATGAAACCCTATTGTATTAAAATTAGCACACCATTATGGGGTTTCACCTATTTCCCTTCCTCTACCAAATATATAATTAATTTTATTAATTTCATATAAGTTGGGTAAACCTGTAAGTTTTATTTTTTGGAAATTTAGTTATCAATGCCAATTGCTTGAGTATGGTATCATGGGTAAATTTTAACCACTATTTTGGTTTATAAACAAAATTCCATTTTTAATTTGGGTATATGTTGTGATTACTGAATCCCTTGGTTGGCAAAAAAAACATCAATTAATCATCCTTAAATGGAATTCTTTCCATCTATTAGCATTATCTTCCTTATTTGAATACTTTTTATTTTCGATCCAAAACCCTTATTTGATCATTTGACAGGATATGGGATAAAGAAAATTAAATATAGTTTTAATCAAACCTCCATAGAATTCATGTTATTATCCATAGTCCAATTTTTTACGAAACATATTACCATGAATGGGTGGAATACCTATATTCAAGTTTATATACTCTTGTATACCACTTTGCTTACTTTATGAAGTCTCTATTGTCTATACTTGATTAGATGATGTCTTGGGTTTCATTCATATGTAAACTTAAATTTTTAATCAAGTGTTGTTTTGATTTAAAAATAATGTGGAAATTAATATGGTTATATGTGGAAACAACATAAAGCTTGTTATACTCCACCAATTGACTCATTTTTAAATTGTTTTACAACTCTATTGTTTGAGTGGTTTTGTTTCATGAAACAACCTCCAATTTTTGGAATTTCATTGGAGATATTAAATGCCTATGATGATTTATTTAATTATTATGAGGCAACAACTGATGGGATTTGATTTAGTATAAAATCATTACCCATGAATTTTGATAAGCTAGCCAATGGAATTTCCAGCTACTTTGTTTTATGTGAATGTAAACCTCTTGATTGAATAGGACCAATTGTGGAACTTGGATGTTGATTATGTTAAGTGTATGGCTTTGTAACTGCTCCTTTTGATGGTTGGATGTTTATGTTTCATTGTATGACTATTTTTGAGTTATCTTTTTCTAGTTGGCTATACAGGTGGAATTTAATTGGAATGCTACCTTTTATGAACTTTATGTTAAAAGCCATCTTCTGTTATAGGTGTCAGATGTGTTTGAACCTTTTTATTATTATTGATCTCTTCTATGATTTCCTTTTGGTTACTTAACTATTATGGAACTAGACCATGTCTTATATCACATTAATGCTCATGCCTAGCCGGTAAAACCTGGATGCTTGATTCCACCATCTAGTTCATGGTTTGGGTGGGTAGGGCCACCAATGGTTGGGATCATTAGGATAGACCTTCAATTTTACCTTACATAGAATTATCACTTCATTTCCTAATGGTTGGATGTTAGTGCTTGCAACTTAGTGCTTGGTTCCATTATATGTAATATGTTTCATACTTTCATATGTTTTAGATTCACTCTCATTAGTATTTCTTAATGTAATTAATACTTATGTTGATACTATGAATCTTGAGTTTTAAATTGAGATAAAGATAAATTTCATGTTAGTGCTATAGATTTGATTTACATGCATAGTAATACATACCGTAGTGATGTATAACATTCAATACATAGAAATCAAATCCATTGACTCTATATTGGTACCAAATTATGTGATTCTAGTTTTTATTCTATATTATATAGCTATAGGATGTATATTATCATTTTAATATTTTTAAAGTAATTTTGAAATTAGAAACTAGTTACACTTCTACTAGTAGTGAATGGTTAACGAATCTGGATAAGCACAACAATGTTGTGTTGATTATAAATACTCTTGATTTATATTATTGAATATTGTATGCTTTAAATCTTGGTATGCAAGGCATATTTTTTTGATGTTATGATCCTTATCTAGTTTTGGATATGATGTACATAACCTAGAAATGACACTACTTGCATAGACTAGAAAACTTTAGTTTAATATAAGAATATGCATGGTTGCATATAAAACCATATAGTCACTTCTAGCTGTAATGATAAGTTAGTTCCATGTTTCTATTTTTAATAAAATTGTATTATTGGCTACTAAGGTGAGTGTAGTAATTATTCTTTGCATCTTGTTGAGTTGTGCTTATAATGGTGCTTACTTCTTATGATATAGATTTATACTATGTTGACATCAAATTTCGTTACAAGTATATATATCAGTTTATGGTAATTCTAGTTCATCATTATTAATTAATAGTAAGGTTATGTTTTCATTATTCTTGTTGATTATGGGTTTAGTGTACACTTCAATTTGATAATGGAAATGATTTGAGTATCCATTGAAGGGTGTACTTAATCCCCAATAGTGTGATTGGGAAGTGGTTTAGTCTTATAATGTATGCAAACTTGGTCCTCCATTTAAAAGATTGTGTTATATAAATGGATGACATGAGGTATGTTTAAATCATGTTATGGAATTAATGGTTGTTATTGAGTGTTAAAAAAAAGTCAATGATGATGTTTTACCATATATGGGTACCAATGGAAGGTTATGTACAACCAAGAACTATGTCATACTTGGTTGATAACATAACCTTTTGGTCCATTTATTTTGATGACCCTTATTTACTTTAGGCTTAATTTGGTGTTTAAAGCACATGCCTAAACTATAAAAAAAGTGTCATCCTATTATGAATATCTTCCTTCATTTTAATGGTTGTAACAATACTCTTAGTGGTGGCTTGAAGAATTTAATAGTTCAAATAATTCTAATTGGCAATTCAATTGTTAATAGCAACCATTCCATCCCTTGTTGGGTTAGATTATATTATTTAAAAGTATTTATATTGATCCATATTTGATATTGGCTTGGCATTGATACCTAGTGGTTACTAGAAAAATGCCACAACTACAATTTATTGTAAATTTCTATTTCTTAAGTAAAAAAATTGAGATTGTGGATTGTGAATTGGTGTAATAAATTCATGAATTATTAATGGTCATTACATTGTGTTTTATTGAACATATTCACAGTTCATTGATTGTTTGCGATCCATATTATAATGATATTGATTTATTTGGTCTGGTTATGAGTACATTGTTGGTACTCAGTGGGTTTATATAATATTATAGTATTATTTTATTTAATGCTTGGGATCTTAGACTAAATTCCCTATTATTTTCTCTTGTTGACAACCCTTGTCCATATTTTCTAAATATGTTATGGATGGTAACATTATTCCTTTTTACCAATCATATGAAATATCAATAGCTCAAAGTGAGACAACATTAAATGTGAAAAATGTTACATTAACCAACCTCATTTACATAAGGTAAGCTAAATCTAGCTCAGTGAATAATGCCACCAATTATTTTGTGGATGATCAATTAGGTTATTAAAGAAAAGACCTCATTGGTATCTCAAAATGAAATGACTTTGTACCATTATGATATAACTCTATTTTTGGTTCCTTCCTTCTAGTAAGGACTATTATGATACAAATGTGAAAGTATGTTTTACATGGTTAGATCCCTATGAGTTGATAATCATCTAGATGTTTTTCTATTATTGTTCTTATTTATGCAAAATTTTAAATTGGAGTTAGACTATGGGGTGATATACCTAAGTTTTCTTAGCTGCATTATTCACTATTATGGTGGATTTGTGAAGGAATGGTTTTATCAACCAAACCTTCAAATTGGTGCTATTTGTAGATCAAGATGATAAAGTAGCATTATGAGACCATTAAATGATCATATAAGGGGTCTTTATAGTTAGTATAGAATTTATATTTTATCAATATACGTGCACACTCCAATACACCCCAAACAATATCCTCCTTTCAAGATCAACTCCCTTATAAACTACTCTAATGATGTGGTAATCATGGTTTATTTTGTACTACCACCTAATAGGATTTTGGTTGGAAACATGTGAATGTGAAATAAAATAGTATGATGGCTCATAACATTAGTTGTGTATGGGTCCTCACACGTAATGTCATTTCATGCTATTATATTTAACAACTCCCAAAAAACATTGTTGGTTATTTTCTCATGTATCAGAGCAATCTTACTACTCTAGGGAACTTTTGGATATGAAAATTATTAATCTGAACTATGTGGTGTTCTTATTAGGGTACTTAGTCTCTTTAATTGGTTAAGACAATACCTTATTCTATAATACTATGGTTATAGAAATTCTTACCATTTTTTTTTATAATTTATGTGCAAAAACAATTAAATTATGTATAAACACTTGATACTTACCCCTATCCTCAGTTGGGTTAATCTTTCCCAAATCACATTGCATTAGGGCAAGTATCACCTAATGACTATCGACTTGTATGTTCAAGTTGATTCAAGACTCGTGATAACAAATTTTCCCTTAGAATTGAGGAAATGATGTTGTGTATGCATTATTGAATTATATGGGAAATTTATTAGTATATGCTTAGAACATTATGAAATTGAGAAGATCGAGGATTAAGCTTAAACCAAGAGGGTTGAATGTGGTTAGAGCATATGATTTACTTGGGTAAAATAGTAAGGATTAGGATCTCCACATGTTAATTAGTATGTTGAGCTGAATTTAAGCTTGAGCTTGATGTGGGCATTGGCTTCTTTCAAGTTGAGTGAATAAGCATGTGGTCTCATAAGTCTAAAAAGTTAAAAGTTATTATTTGTATGGATATGTTTTGATTCCATGATGTTGTTTATTTTGATCATGGGTATGTTTTAATACCATAAGGAGGCTATGATGTTCTCAGTTATGTTCTACATCTATGAGGATGTTTAATTGATCTTGGGTTGAGTTTGGGGATCCACGAGGATGTCTATTATGACAATGGATATAGTTTACATCCATGAAGTAGCCTATTGTAAATTTCAATTGAAATTAATGATTATAAGAAACTGTAATTCCCATGGTGATGGTATGACACTCACCTTGAGCTTTGGCTAAGTTCACCCTTTCCCAAAATAATGTTAAATCAAAGTAAGCATAACTATTCAACCTATGACTTGTTAGATCAAGTCAATCAGAAGAATGGTGATAAAAACTTTTTGTTGCAATAGAGAAATAATTCCTTAGATCTTGCATAGATGGACCATCCGATTTTGTGAAGGTATTATATTTTGGGAGGTCTAAGGGTGCAATTCAAACCTAAAAGGCCTAATGTGGTGAATGTGACTGAATTTTTTAAACAAGTTAGAAAAATTTGGGTATCTCTTATTGTTATCAGTATCATAACCAATCTGCTCCATGATGCATGAACATTATTGGTAATATTCCAAAACTCATGGGAATATATTTATGGATGTGTTAGGACATTAGTTTCTTTGAGAGAAGGTGATCATAAAATTGAGATACCTAGGACTAATTATGTTATACTATATGATGGATATTTGATTGCATTGGGATAGCATGTAGACATCGGATGGCTAGATGGAAATCTTGTACCCTTGTGCTTCACCATCATGTGTGCTTAATTATTATAATGTGAAAATAACTTGGAATAAAATACCAAACAATTGAGTCATGTATGAGTGTACTAATTCATTTGGTTCCTTATTTGTTTGTAAAGTTATTAAATGTAATGTAAATCATTATGTTTTATTTATTATATTAAAACATGTAAGTTTATAGCTCTTTGTACTATGTAAATGTAATCAACCATGTACACCATTTTACTCCATTGTTTATAAATTATTGTACGAACATTTTGTGTACATGTCATAAAATAAATTTAACCTTATGTTATGGACATATTAGTATGTAGTAGTGGGATCGTAAACTACTTATGTGATGTAAATTTTCCTCTTGAAACCCTCCTCTATCAATTAAAATTTGCTAGGGTAGAGTATTGTATTATGCAGTGTAATCTCACATTACTAATCTAGTAATGAGCCATGGTGTAAGTATGAGTTTGAGGTTAGAGAAACATTATATCTTTGGTTATTAGACCAGGTATGGGATAGGAATGGATTTTATTACAGGTTTAAAACCCACTTTTCCCCTTTGCATAAGTAGCCACCACATTCATTCCAGGCATGCACCAAGAGTGTCACAAGTTGGCTATGTAATCTTCATGCATAATTATCACTTTAAATATTTAATGCTCCTTTAACCACCTCTTGGATCATATTCTAAAAACAACCTATGTGAAATTTTAATTGTTATAGCCTTGTGAAGCATCAATTAGTCTTGTAATTTAGATATTTATGGAAAATCAGCAAGGTGGTAATTCTTGAAATACATGCATGTGTTGGCTTATAAGTACAAACATGTTATGGATGAGGTATTAATGTTTTTTTTATACCTAATAGATAAATTATCAGATGCATATTTCAAATTTATTTTAAAGAATTGCTATAATGTAGGTTGCTTTTGTACTTGGAAGGAGCAATATAAGCCTTGATCAAGTAGATTTTAGAAGCTTAAGTACTTCTAAATGCTACTAAGGAGTAAGTTTAGAATGATGATGGTGTTTTAATCCCTAGAATAATATTTAGATCTTAGAAAGTTTGTGAAGATCATGATGCAAGCCTTGGTACTACATGTGAATGCCTAGGATGGCTTCAACGATGTTCATTATGATTGGTACGGGATGATGTACCCACCCATGAATGATATTTATAGTAATAAAGTAACTATATAGTAAGGGTTACTATTTTAAACTGTCGTTCTATGATGAATGATATAAGGTTATGTGCAAGCATAACTGGTGTGTGGAAGACAATATTTTTGGGTTCCAAGATTATGGTGGAGTTCAACTGGATTAAATTAGTTCCTCTATTGTCTTAAAAGTGGCAAATTTTTAAGGTGACCTATTTCTGCAATAAATAAATGGATAACCCAAAATTTTATATTATATAGTTGTTGATCTAAATTTAAATATCTAAGATGAAAAAACTATTAATGTCTTTAACTTTATATAAACTATCGGCTATAGTTAACACTATGAAAGTAATGAAAGCATTGTTGTTGAACAACTGTTAAGGTGAAGTTGATCACCATGACCATTTTTTTTTGTTTAAATGGATTAAAGGCAAACCTACATGAGTGGGTGGAAATTTACTAATTTTAGACTAATGCATTTAAAAATTGCATCTTGTCGATAAATTCTTCATTAATAAGAGTAGTTTTAAGGCAATGAGCCTATTAAGTAGCAACAAATAAGTATTGGATGAAATAAAATGCTCGTATGTGGCATAAAAGGGTAGAATTATGATCCCAAATCTAGATGCAAATGAAAATTGAGTGCTATAAAACTATACAAGTCCCTATTTTTTCACCATGGTATTACTGGTTGGCACATGAATTAATAAGATAATTTATGAATGGGTGTGACTGTCTTAATGGATATATTAGAATATTATCAAGTGAAACTGAATATTTTTATCTTGGAGGTGTGTTAGATATTCGTATCATGTCAAGAGGAAAGTTGACTATAATTTTGTTGGGTTTTATTGATGAAATATGTAAGTATGCAATTATAGCATAACTTTATTTTGATTAAGTGGTAAAATATTTATCGGGTGGTTAATTTGATACCAAAACATAGTTGTTAATGTTCTATGTTACGATACATTTTCTATAGTGTGATAGAATCTTTTTTGGGTAGCATGATCCCTGATTGTTTAAAATAGTCACTACGATAGCTCCTCTCTAAGAGGGGGAGGATGTTATGACCTCTCCATACAGTGCTTTGTACTTTTTATAGACACATTGGTTTAGCCAATTTAACATGCCCCCAATTGATATTTGGATCATTATTATGGTTGATTATTCTAACTTTTATGTTAGGATTATGGTTATCATGTCTGATTGGTTATGACTACTTCATTATTATAGTTATATTTTATGCTTAGTTCATTTATGACATATGTTATATTATTTTCATATTGATTTCATTATTATTTATTATTTAGTTTTTGAGAAGATATTGCTGAAGTCCCCATTGGTGGTTGTAGGAATAAGTCAAGTGAGGTAGGATCAACAGTGGACTTTGATAGTTGAGACAATAATAGGTAGGAGTTATGACTAGTTAGATTGATACAAATAGGTAAAGAGTAATGTCACACAATGTTTTTAGAAGTATTTGGTTGTTTTATTCTTCTTCCTTACCATGGATCATCTTTATTTAATTTCTCTTGTGTTTTACAAGTTTTGGTATATGTTGTTATTATCTGTGTTTATGTCGTTTGTTCTTTATTCCTTGTTAGGTTAGTGAATTCTATGGACCTTTTTTCTCTTGTTATCATTTGTATTTTTTTGCTCTATTTCCTTTTGTGTTTAGTCGTTATTGTCTGAGGTTAAACTTGAACAATAGTATGTTTTGTTTATCCTTTTATTTTAGGGCCATATTATTATTATTATTATTATTATTATTATTATTATTATTATTATTATTATTATTATTATTATTATTATTATTATTATTATTATTATTATTATTATTATGTGGATTTTAATTAATGGTGTGACTCATGCTTATTTATGTAATGACTTGGATCCCAAAGCATTCTAGGATGTCTTGCTTCCACGAGGTCTTGGTAATATCTTGTCATTATATTGATTACTCAGCTAGACATCATAGTGGGGTTTTAGTGAAGGGTCAGCTTAGCATTAGATACAATAAAATTATTTTTTACATGATTTGGTTGAGTTACACTCTATGTCAATTTTCTACATGGAGATTTTATTCATAATTATTATTGGTTTTTGGATCACTTCACTGTAGCCACTCTAGCTATAACTACATTTTACTCATCTCAAGCATTGTGAAAGATTAATTTTCAAGCAACAGGGCATGCTATGAACCCTTCATCCTAAATTTTTAGTTTTTATTTTTTATTATTAATTAAATCTTAGGCGCATATGATTTTTTAGTCATGCCATTTTCTATATATATTCATCCCACATTTATGGGAGGTATTAGTTTTCTTGAGTAGAATAAATTAGATAGAGTGCATGTGAAATATGAAAGATTATCTATTGAATATTTTGTATTGAGTCATGTACAAAAGAGGTTTCTCTGTCAAATATTTCCTTGATACTCTATAGTGACCTTATATAATTTTTAAAAAGTATTTTTATTCTCTTTCTATTTAGCACATGTTTATTATATTTTTGTTATTATATTAGTTATTTTATGAGCAGGTTCATAAAACATATAATGTAAGCTAATGTGACATAAAACCTATTAGTATGGTACAATTTTATATCTAAATATATAATGAATTATGTAATAATATAGGATAATCAGTGATATGTCTCACTATAGAATAAATATTTTGTAATGATGTAACCTTAGTTTACATATAAATAATTATTTGATTAATTATTTTAGCATCAGGTATAGAAAATTATGTAGTATCTGATGATGTGAAGTGGTTAGTAACTTTATAAGGTATGAAAGTATGTTGTATAGGGATGGTTAGGTTAATGTGAGGATAATTTTTGTTGCCCCCATACAATGGGTGGACATCACATGTATAACCAATGGTGTAGACATGAGAATAATCGAAGAAGTAGTCTAAAAACCAATTTTAAGAAGTGGTTTATTAGATTAGTGAATGGATGATGTTGATTCTCCTTTAATTTGAAAAACATAGTATTATTTGTGCTTTTCACTCTTAATATTGTATGTAGTATCTTATGTAAATCACTAGGTTGTGAACATATTCATTACCAAAATTTATAATATCATGTTCTTCTATTTTTATGGGTATATGTAGGTATGTCATGAGATACTGTCATAAATATAAATCAATAAATGGAATTTTTGTGCTTAGATTCAATAATAGATGGTTTTTGTCTACTTGCAAAATTATGTGCTTGTTGTATGGTTCTACTAGACATATAAATTATATGCTTCCTAGATTGTTACACTATTGTGTCATTATCTATAAGAGTGCATATATGTCTTGTGTATTTTTTTATACTTGATAGTTTCACCAACTACACTTGTTTTTTATGAGGCTTCCTACATGTTTTATTGTTTACAAATTTATATGATTATCACTAATTTACTTAATTTTTATTCAAACCTTAGTCTTTCACTCTAAAAAAAAAATGTGAACCATTAGGGTTTATATAACCTTAGTCACCCCACAGTGACTTAGTGTTTCCTACATATCTAGTACTATGAATAGGGAAGTCAAACGAAACATAGTTAAATGTGTGAAATTTTATGTAATGCTAGTGTGTGTTGTAATCATGTATGCCCTTAAACACTCTATCACTTCAGACATAACCTTGAAATTTTAATGTATACTTAGCTTATGAATTTTGTTACAAATATTTCCATTTAGATAATTCAGATTTGGGAGCATTAGGATAGTTCACCTTAATGTGAAGAGTGATTTTTACTGATATCTAGGTTTTTGTTGAATAGGTGGTAGATAGGTAAATTATTATACTTAATAATTTCATATAAAATATTATTTCGGTAATTTACTTAGTAATTGCATGAAATATATAGGCTAGCTATTTTGAAAAATTATCAATTTGTAAAGTTTATGTTAACATGTGTGTGGACATTCTGTAGTTCATGACATGTATTATAATAATGGACCTATATATCAATCAATAAACATGACTATAAGACATTAGACTGTCTAAGAATTATATAACGCTATTTGGGAAAAGACTGAGAGGATCCTATTTAAAAATAATGATAATTCAATAAGTTCATGGATGTACAAATATTTTTTGTTTATGAGGAATGGCAAATAAGATTAATATAAGGGAGCACAAATCTATTGGATTAAAATTTGGAAATTTTTTACATTCTGGTGTGCTTAATATCCAATATGAGTAAATACATATATCAAAAAAAATTAAAAATGATAAAAATAACTTAAAAAACACTATAAAATAAAAAATTAATAATAAAACCCACAACAATCATCCACCTAAAATAATAGGTTCTCTAAGCAAATTATAAATAAAGATTTTCCATTTTATTTCCACAGTATCTTCAAAAAATAAAATCCCATGTATTTAAGTAACATGTAAATTTATGTAATCCATATAGATTGTAAATCTATATATTTGTTTCCAATAAAACATTCTCATTGAAAATCCCTATGAAAAAAAATTGAGTTCAAAACCTATGCAGTTGAAGACACCAAAGAATGCAAAACATTTTTAGATTATAGAAAAATAAAGCATCAAATTTATGAATAAAAATATTTTGGAACATAAAATAAACAAACACATAAAACATATACCAAGGCATACCACCAATGATGAGAAAACAAAAGTAGTCACAATGTGTGTGTGTTTTTTTTGTTTTAAAAAATATATATCTAACTTCCAAAAATTATTGAGATTTTAATAAATTCTAAAAGTTACAGCAATAATGGGTCTAAAAAAATAGACAATCCTGTTAGAAAAACTGAATAGCTTTTTGTAAAAAAAACTTTTCAATTCCAATATTCATCATTAAATTTAATTAGTAGGTTTCTAATGCATTCCAAGTCATTTTTATATCATATCCTTTAGAAAAATATTAATTTTTTTTAAAGAAAATCACATAGATTTAAGATATATATAGTTTGATAAATATTCTTTTTTAAAAGGTACCAAAATGATAAAATTCAACTTAAAAATATCAAAATTATGCAAACAAATGTAAAAATTTATAGTATATATAATTAAAAAGCATACATTATATATATATATATATATATATATATATATATATATATATATATATATATATATATATATATATATATATATATATACACACCATGCCCAAAACAAATACAAACATATATAAACTATTGAATATCTAAGATCCCAAAATCAAACTAGCATATATCGTTTACCATAAAATATTTCAAAATTGACCAAAGAAGTTCAAACATTTGAAATACTTTACCTTAAATATATGTGAAATTCCAGTTAAAAAATACATTCAAATCCAAACTTAGTGAAAATAAGTATATAAATTTTAAAACTATACCAAACAAATACTATTAGTTTCCTATTTTGTAGATAACTTTTTCTATTCATATTCGAATCAATTTTCTATCTTTAAATAATAAAACCATGATAAAATTGAATATGTCAAATCTATATGCCTTATATGTAACACAATAAAAAAATGTGACGAATTAAAATATTAAAAAAATAAGAACATATAATACAAAAACATTCTAACAAAAAAGCAACCAACATCACAATAGAATAAAAAATGCATCTAGAACATGGTATATATTTTTTTCATTGCATTTAAATTTTTCATAATATATAGTATGGTGCAATTATTTTGAAATCAACTATATGTAATATTTTTTTCCTTTTGTAATGTGGTTTCTTTCCTTTCTTTGCATATACATATCCATGAGTGATTTATTCTATTATAACTGGGTTCTGGTATATATATTCATTATTAGGGCTATAGTATATATATTCATTATTAGCTCCATTATTTTTCTATTGAAATTTTTTTTTTGGAAAAAGTAAAATTGGAAATAAAAATTCTTAAACCCATTAATCACCAATGAAAAAACACAAAATCAACATAGAAACATCTTAATTACAACATGGTCTTAAAAAACTATAAAAATCTAAAATTTGAATCAAAATCACAACAATCATTTGCCAAAATAACTTGCTTTTTTATTGAATTTTATTAAATAATTTCACTTTTTTAGTTCCAAATATTTAAAAACATAGTAAATGTTAAAACTATATATATATATATATATATATATATATATATATATATATATATATATATATATATATCTATATAAAATTAAAATCCACATATCTCAACTACAAAACACTAATCTATGATAAAATGTTATAATTATGAAAAATCATTAAAATTGAATTTAAAATGTACTCAAAAACATATAAAAAATAATTTTATTTTTTATTACATTAGTTATAAAATATTTTCATTTTTTATTCCATTTAAAATTTTAAAAAATAAAATCCAAAATCAAGTTCAGTCACTCAACACACTTGATAAATTTTAAAATATGATTAAAATAATATCATTGTTTGTGATTTAATCCAGATACACTAATACTTTATTAGCATATGGAATTGTCATTTGCATTAACTATAATTGGTTTTATCACATTTATAGAGATATATATTTTATAATTACTCGCATCACATGTTATCCCCCTTTTTAGAAGCCACTTTTCGTGGAATCAATAGGGAAATGTGAAGTATCTCTTAAAATATATATTAAAACCTTTCATCTTCATTTTTACAAATAATTTTCTATCCATATCTTAAATCTTATACTGTTTATTTAGTATTGTATATTTAGTATTTTATATTCTTCTTCTTATTGTGTCCAATGTTTTATGCTCTATATTGTGGTAATGGTTTGTAAATATAATTTTGGATGATGAGTGTTCATCACTTTAGTATGATATCAAAACATCTATTCCATATATATATCTCAATTTTATGTATCCATTGAAAGTGAGGGGAAAGGGCAAATGGAGGGGGGAAAAATAGATATTTAAGGAAATTAGAGCATAACTAAACTCTAGATAGAGAGAAGAGTTGTATGGGAGCCAACCCCAATTACATATAGCCCCCTCCCCCCTACCCCCACTATAGAATATAGATAGGTGGATAGGGATATTTTTTCCATTATGAGTATGTCATTATTTACAAATTGGGCCTCCTCAAACCCACTAATAAAATCACTTATGAGAAAAATATAGTTCCTTTTGTTTGCATGATATTTTGAAGGAGAAAAATATATACATATTTCGAATGAAACTATAGGCTCCACCTGAGAATAGCTCCACATAACAAGATTTTAGTATTTATTAAAGGCAATGTTTCATTGAAATGATTAGATCTTCATGAATTTGAGAGGTTTGTGTTCCATATATTTTCATATAGGTCTTGTTGCATTTAGACTTATATTGTAGAGTTGTTGTGGTACAAAGAATGCATCTGTAGGTTTCCCTGGTTAGTGATATGGGAGAAAATTCCATTCAACATTGCATCATATCAAAGGATTATGTATTTAGTATTACTTTGACTTCATTCGGGCTCTTTGTATTTATCCATCCATAAACCTAAACTTTCCACAATCCTCCACATTTAATTTCATCCTTATTCTCATAGATATATGCAAAATAAATTTTTATGGCATTAAAGATTTGTTTTTGACTCAAATCACATTCAATCTGACTTAAAACCATCAATTTTTATTGCATTGACCTCATCTTTGCTATATACATAGCCTATATCTACACTATGATTTTTATATTCAATAATGTGATTTTACCATACTAATTACATTTATGTTTATTTGAATCTTGTATGATCCTCCCTCAACCTAGAAATGACCCCTACATAGTCAAAACAAACCATGGTGTATTTAACCCTACCTTCTTAAGCTCAAAAAATAACAGTTAACTCATTCCTCAACACACCAAACTAAACTCATTTGCATTTTCCTCTAGCTCCCTCAACACATGGTTTCATTCAATTTGAGGTTTGTTTATTGTTTTATTTTTTTAACTATAGCCCCTAATATAACCTATAAATACTAATGTTATTTTTAGGGTTATTGGTAGCATTCTATATTGTAAACACTTTCAACCCCACAAATTCCTTTGTCAAGGGTTAAATCCCAAATTGGATATACCAAGCTTTAACAAAAGGGATTATAATTTTTTGACAGTGGTATCTTATTTTTGTTTGGAATAATTATGAAATAGGGTGGGAAAATGTTGTGACAAGATATTTATTTTGTTATGAAATAGGGTCATATGTTTTTAGACAAAGTTATTTTTATTTTGACCATTTAGAAGGTTGTGCAAGTATAAAATTATATTTTATATCAGGGCACTTTTCCTCAACCCCACTTTGTACTATGATAGGGAGCATGATATGGGCACTACTCATGGACCATGCGATGTGTGCTATCTTTTATCACATTGTATGTTAGTTTTCCTATACCTGTAAGGCCCAAAGTTAATTTATAATTAAGAAGAGATGCATTATTAGCAGTACCTGATATTTTTAGTTCTTTGAATTATCTATTCTTTGTGGAAATTGGAAAAATTATTACAATGTTTTTTGGAAGAATTATTGGGTGAACCAAACATCTTATTCTTAGATAATGATTTAATTTGAATGTGTGTTTTTATTCCATCATATTTTTTGTGCCAATTGCAACACACTTGAGTTTGAAAACATCATGTTAATTTCTAAGATCTAATCATTACAAGAGGACATGATCAAATTTTTAGAAGAGAATAAGAATATCAAGAAATTAAATTCCATCATCCACACCTATATTTATAAAAAATACACCCCAACACATTCACTGAAACATCAAATTATATATTATTGGAATCAACTTGTTCTCTTAGACCAATATCTTCCTATGTTCGGTCCACCTATAATCATTAATCTTGTTCCCAATAACCTTGATTTGTTAGTTTTTGAAAATAATTTTAATATTTATGATGTTACATATTATGATTATGTATATGATGTTTTTGAAGTTGAAACATTTAATTTAGAATGTGGTGCAGGAGCTACTTCATAACCTACTCAACCCACATCATATCAGCTTTCTTATTTTATAAGTTATTTTGAGAAACATATTACTACCTTTAATATTTTTATTCTCTATTACTTGTTATATCTTGGTGGGGGAGTTATAAAACATTCAAAGTTTAGTTTATTAGGGTAATTCGATGACATAACTCCTACTTTTATTTACTCCACTCTTTCTGAGGATTTTGAAAAACACTTGAATTCTTATTATGACTTCACTAAAGTGTGAGATTCCTAAGATTATATTATTTAGGGATGATCAACTAGAAATACTTTTGGATGTTTCCTTCCATGAACCTTTTGTGTCTTTTGCACCTACTCACATGCAGGCATCATCCACCATATGTATTTTTCTAAGATGAATTATCATCACTTATGGTGGTGGTGTCAACATTATTTTTGAGTAGTTTACCACTATTCTTCCTCCATTACTCAACTTATTCATTTTTATATTACTCCCTTATTTTGGGAGAAACTTTATTGATTCTTTATGGCATCTTCTAAGGATTGATAGAATTTTGAGGCTTCTTTCTTGATTCAGTGGGATTATTTTAATGGGATAATTTTTAGTGACATTGAGTTATAAATTCCCATGAGGGTTTTACTTCTCCAACTTTATCTCCCTTCATTTGTGTGTTTTCTATTTTGGGAAACTTTACAGTACTTCAGTTTATTGACTCTCCCATCACCACTAAGGACATATTCTTGAGATATATTTTAGTTGTATTTTAGACATTTTTTAATGATATTTAACAATATCCTTCATCTTGAATCCTATAAATTTTAATTATAGTAATTGTTAGTTTGTCTTCTTTGACAGTGAGAGCCTCCTCCTATTTGATGTGGATATGTTTTGGTTCATAAAATGTTAGCTAGTCTATGTACAAGTGGTTGGCTTCATTAAATTAAACTATTTTTTTAGCATCACTCCCCCCATTTATAAATATGTGGTATATGTGTGTATGGGGTTCATATCTTACCTCATCGAGTGTTATGCTCAACGATAACCCTTACCACACTACATCTTTGACTTCAATAATTTGATCATTTTTAGTTTACTTTTCTTTACACTTTGGACAACTATGACACTCTAATTTTTATAAGGAGATATTTTTGTTAATATAATATATTTCTTTTTATCCAATATTGGATCCAAAACACATATGTAGAGTTGATTTATTGATTGAATTTTGAGTCTTACAAGTGCATTTATGTTTGCTTGACTTTGTTCAATCTAATACACCTTATTCAACATTATCTTCAAGTATTGATCTTGTTTCTTTTATAGGTTTCCATTTATAATATTTTATAATATCCCCATTTTTTATATTTTAATTAGTTTCTTAAGATACCGTTACGGTGTATCTCATTTTTTTGGATGCATTTATTTTACATTCGTAACTCCCTAGACCTAGTTGTCAAGACCCACTCTAATAATATTTTTTCACTTAGTATAATTAGTATGTGTATATATATAAATAAATGTGAATTTTATGATTACTTACCTCACATATCCTACCACTATCTTTGAAAACCATCATTATTGGAAGTAATAGGTAAATGGAAGTTTGGTCATGCAAAGGCTATTTATACCCATCATTTTCATTGTGTAAAGTTATATCTATCTAGATTGTGTATCTTTTAGTCTCTATTTAGTATTATATTTATTGTATTATGTCCTCCTCTTATTTTTGTGTCTAATTTGATGTGTTTTACACTATGATAATGGTTTTTTCTTGTGATACAGAATAATAAGTGCTCACCACTCCAATACATTTAGACCAAAAAGCTCATAAAATAATATAACAATAAACATCCACAAAAAAATTATATTCTTTATCATTTATCTAAGAAGCTTCTATATTTTATTACCATATATTATGAAAAATTTAAAATATTAAATAAATTCTCTTTAATTCAATTAAAATTATACAGAATGTAAGATGGATCTACAATATTTTTAGACAAATAAAATCTTGTTTAAATTGGTAAATATAAAATACAAAAACCTCAACTTTTAGCACCTTAAAATCTTTCATGAAATAATTTTTTTAATAATAAATAATAAATACAAAAAACCCCAAAACCTTAATCAATAAAAAATGCATCATTAAAAACACACAAACAGTGTATATATTGGTCACCAATTTGGCCACACAACCATCTCATTTTAAATCATCCCCAAAACTTCAAAAAAGGAAAATATAAAATGAAATAAAAAAAATACAACAATGATAATAATTTTAAAACACAATATAAACATATATCCACATAAATGTAAATCTATCAGTAAACACAAAATTTATGGTGGAGAAAAAAACACGCAGCCACTTAAATAAATAGTAAAATATTTTATTGTTTATTATTGTAAAATATTTAAAATACAAAAATTCACACAAAATATCAATATACATAGTTGTTGCAGGCAACACATGTCTCTAAAAATATGTACATGATAAAATTTGATTGAAAATTTTTAATGATTACATTTACCAAGAGACTCACCAATGTCCTAATCGATGACAAAAAACATCACCAAATGGATTAAAAGGTATTTTAAAAAAAACATAATATAAATAATAAAAAAATACAAAGTTAAATTCAAAAATTTAAACACTACAGAAATTTAAGAAAATATAAATGATAATGAAAATAAAAACAACAAAAACCCCAAAACCTTTGTGGGAAAACTATGACAATTATCTACCCAAAAAACAAGTTCCCTTATATAATTTAGTGAACAAAAATATGTGTTTTCTATCTATATCTTGCGCAAAATTAAAAATACTAAAAACATTTATCTTTAGCTTCAATAAGAATAAAATATCTTAACTATATAGATTTAAAATCTACACATTATTCTTTAATAAAATCAGCTATGTAAAACCATACATGATATGAGTCAAATTGAAAACCTCAAATATTGTAGACCCTAGAAAATGCATAAATTTCCTATTCAATGAGAAAAAACACAAATTCATATATAAAAAAATGATTTTGAAATACGTAATAAATACATGTTGAGAACATATGCCATTGCACATAGACACCGACATTTTGACATGCCACTTGTCATCATGAATAATATTGATCTATGCCATTAAGGTGTATCAACATTTTTTGTTTAAAAAATATTAAAATCTATGGAAGTATTGAGTTTGTATTAAATATGTCATGTTTCACCATCTCATTAGACACTAGAAAAATGATTGCTTAAACTAATAATAAAATTCCCTAAATAATCTAAATAAATAAGCAAGAATAATATATTTTTTTAAAATAGAATTTATATTTTGTAACAAAAATATAAAACAAACACTAGTAATACCACATGTTAACAAGGGATTGGCTAGGTAGATCCCTGATTTCTAATGCATGTCCAACTATTTCTATATAGGACATTGATCACTCATGAATGTTTTTTTAATTATTAAAATTTAAATAAGTATTGAGTTGGAAAAAACATATACTTGTAGCAATT
>JARHVA010008078.1:300000-315000 GCA_037957365.1 Torreya grandis
GGTCAAAGGTTTTAAAGAATATCCATGATGGGGTGGCTTGATGTTATTGAGTGATAAAGATCATAAGGGGAGGACATGGAAAATCATTATGATACGGTTGATTGGATGTTTGAGGTCCACTTAGGGTTAACACATAAACATTATCTGCTTGAGTAGAGAATAAGTATAGTTAGCAAAAGATGATTGAATGTACATACTAGATTATGATCATCAACAACTTAGTTACATTCTTACCCAACTAATAGATGCTCAAATTTACCATTTATGATTGAAAACCTACCTCTAAAGGATAATAATTAGAAGGATAAAACTGAAAATCCTTCTACTACTTTGGCCTTGAGTATAACTAATTATGATAAAAACTATTATAACCTTAATTTATACCCTTGAAGAGGGTTATTCAAGATCTCTGCAACTAATATTATAATATTAGGATAAACCCAGTCTATGGGTGACCTATGTTGGGTTTAAACCTTGGTAGTAGGTTGAAAATCTCTTTGATGCTCACCTAAGACTAATGCTAAAATAATGCTTCACAAAAAAAAAAGGGTTAGATAGAGAATAAGGGATCCTAAGAAAGTTAACCAGGCTATGCACCAAAATTAAGATGGAAACTCAAATAATCTATAACCCAAACTATATTAGCATAGATAATACTACCTTACACAACCTTAAGATAAATTTAATTTACATATGTATTTCATAGAAGAAGTTCAAAATAGAACACTAATCTAGACTTGCAGACATCATTGAGAACTCCCTAAACAAAGTAGAAAAAAAGGACCATGGATGAGGAAGATTCTCCTTCACATAATGGCATAATTCATAGCTTGCCAAATGCATATTCAAGGGAAAAGATAGGTAAACAAAGTCCTTATTGCATTAATAGGAAGTTCTTACAAATGCTTGATAAGGTTGATCCTAATCAAGTTGAACATAATTTATAGTATCTTAAGGAATGTATCATCTTTCAAAAAGATTAAAAAGTCTAAAATCGAGGAACCCATTACATAATAGAAAGAAAGGGATAATATAGAAGGGGAAGAGAGAGATAGAGAGATAATGGGGGCAACATCATTCATGGCAATCAATGAGTTGTTAGCTTTTTAGAGATATTTCACTAGGCTTTTGGTCCAATAAGAACAAGTCATTATGAACAAGATATTTGTTATCTTATTAGAAATAAATGCTCCAACTACATTTCCATCTCCCTGAGTCCTTTTACTTTGAATCTTCCACCTGATCTCATTATGAAGATAAAATTCTTATACCTTCAAACTACCAAGGACACATCATGTTTATTTTGAGTAGCAGTTTATCAAGGACATGAGTTGGGCTGATCTTCTCATTTATCATATATCTACTATGTGCCTTGAATCCTGGACCAAAATAGTTATAGGTGAAAACCAATCTATGTATATTGGCTTTTCTATGTTTTTATATATGTATATATCACTCTATTCTATGTTTGGCTCCATTTGACTACACATCGAGCTCCATTATGTTACTTTATCCTACAACTCAGGACAGACCTGAGTTTGGGTCCTTTGGATTTACTTTTTAGGTTAGGTCTATTTTGTTTCATCGATTTTCATCAAATGTCCTAACTCATACCTTTGCTAGTGGTTGTAAATAATCACCCTTATTATTAACCCTTTTGACTTTATTTTACTCCATAAAATTTTTGAAATATAATTAAATATGGATCATGAATTTTTTGGCCCCATTGCCTCAAGATTCATTTCTCATTGGTTCATGAGATTTTCTAATCATTTGACGTGCTCAAGCTATTACATGCCTGACACTTGTCATTCATGCATTACTTCTCAAGTTCATGCCAAGGATTTTGAATCCAAATGGTCACTTTATGGGTCCTTAAAATTACATTCACATATATGTATACTATATTTCCTACTCATATTTCATGCCATTAGAACTAAATGTCTAGACAAGCTCTAGATGGAATGAGTGGACCAAATGAATTCCACGTGCTCCCATGCTTATATTGAGTACTCTATAGGGTCTCTAAAAATATAGACCAGCCTTTAAAAATTGATGAATTAAAATTTAAGTGAACTTAAAGTGATTTAATGTTTTTATGTGCTTCATGATTTTTCCATTCCACTCATTGAATCTAGAGCTAGTTTAGACTATTTTGATCAATTAATGAATCAGGAACTCTACCTCTTTCTCTTCATCAGGACCATTAGCAACTAGGCACATGCCTAGAATATTGCGCCTAATATGGCCAAAATTTCTATTTCTCCTAGGAGGTACATTGAAGTTATTACAAGGGCCTTCAAAATTCACCAAGTAGTACCCTCTTTGTAGAGAAAAATTGCACTTGTTAGTTGAAGGAGAAATCAACATTTGTCCTTGTTTGAAATGTATCTCCTAGAAGATACCTTGAAGTGAAAATCCACTCTTGTCCATATTTCAAATGTATCTCCTAGGGGATACATTTAAGGTATCACAAGGGACTTCAAAATTTCACCTGCTAGTGCCTTTACTATAAAAGAAAATTCCACTTGTTCCTTGAAGGAGAAAACCACTCTTGTGCCTATTTGAAATATATCTCCTAGGAGATACATTTAAAGCTAAATTCACTCTTTTCACGTTTGATATGAATCACCTAATATATACCTTAAATGTTTCATAAGGGCCTTCAAAATATCACCTAATATACCACCATTTGTAATATAATAAAAGTAATATCGCTTAGCATTTTCTCATTATTTGATCCTAATAAATTCACCTCATAGGTGTGATTAGACATTTTATATGTGCCCTCAAGGCCTTATATATTCATTTTTTCATCTAAAAATTAAGATTATTTGATACTCTATGTCAATTTTCATGGGAAACTATTTGTCTATTATCTATTTTCATCTTCTTTATAGTATCAATCTTTGCTTTCATTATAGATCTTAGTTCATATATTATGCTCCTTTATGCTCTATAGTGTTTAAGGGTTTGATATATTTTATGAAATTAGATTCTAAGTGCCTTAAATATACGAGTGCATTAGAACACCCAACTCGAGGAGGAAGAGTGGGCATCTTTAAAGGTGAATCTTAAAAAATTGTAGGTTCTTGAGCCTTCTTCCTATTTTGAAATTTTGCCTCAAGTAATCTATGCACCACAGTTTATTGTTATCTCATCTATAGTTATATTTCCTTGTGAGTCACCAGTAACCGTGGATTGAAATCTACATTTATTTATTTTACAATAGTTCATCTTTATCTTCGGACTTGCTCGACACAACTAATAGTTACTTAGCACCTTTTACTAGTTCCCCTTTCAGCCTCTTCCTTTCTTGGGCCCCCTTTTGAAAAATTCACATAAACAGGCTACTTCTTCCATGAGCCAGCCTAATTCTCATCCACCTTGAAGGGGCTCTCATTTCACTCTAGTGTAGCACCAACTTGATACATTGCAGCCCTATGCTCTTCAAAGTAATTTACTTGAAGTCTTGTATCTATATGGGTGACAATAATCTTATATAGAGAAAATGCCAATGAAACTAATCCAAATTTATATATAAAGTGGGGATATCAATAAAATTATATATTTTAAAGATTTGATCTATCTATAATATGAGTATTCTATATTTTTGAAACTTATATAAATTAAATGAAATTAAATTATACAAACAAAAGTTGAAGAAAAAATTATAATTCAAATAAAAAAATAATGAATATAAAAATTGTTATTAAAAACAAATTAACCAATCAAAATATAAACACTACCAATAAATTTGAAAGTATAGTATTCTTTCCTCAGATCGGGATGGTTGGGGTCGAAAGTTTCAGGACCTTCTACCTTTGCCTCTTTTATCGATCGACATGTTCCTAGAATATATTTAGTTGTTTCCTTGGTGTTTGTGTTATTTTATTATCTTTTTTTATTGATGTGCATTGGAGTTGGTTTAGATTTAATTATTGGTTCAGTTGTGGTCTATATTGAACTATTGTTTACCCTTAGGCTCATTGAGTTAGTTTGGCTTCTGGAATGTGATTTTTCTATCTATTTTTTTATGATTAATATTATACTATAAATTTTTTGTTAAATTAATAGAAATGCATTTTTCAATAAAAAATGAATAATATTTCATTCTTCTTTTTTTCCTCTTCTAAAACATTTTACTTATTACAATACTACATCTTCGTAATTCAAGACTAATAAAAATTATATAATTTTAAAAGATAATTTTTATGAAAATATTTTGTATATAATAATTATATGAATTATTTTTATAGTTCAAAATGTTTGTATTTCAAATATTTTATATTCATTTTTGTAGATGCAACTTGAAATAATGTCTTCAAACTTCAAGAGCAATAAAAGCTATATGGTTTTAAAAGATTGTTTTTGAGATGTTCTTTGGAATGGTGGTTTGATTCTTTTTTAAATCAAATGCATTGATTGTATACTGATAATTGTATAAATGTAATGATCAAAGAATCACTATCTAATTATGTAGAGGAATTCCTTTCATCCCAGCAATTCATAATGATGATTACATTGAATTTATTGATCTCATAATAGTTGGATAAATGTAGAGATCAAAAAATCATCTCATAATAGTTGGATAAATGTATAGATCAAACAATCATCTCATAATAGTTGGATACATGTAGAGATCAAACAATCATTATGGAAATTAGAGGATAATGTTTCACTCTATCAATATTATTAATATTATTAGATATTATTATTGATTTAATTTTTAAAATAATTTTAAATTTTATTATATTAGTTTATAAAATATTAATTTTTTAAAATATTAATTTTATAATTTTATAATCCCTTTCATTAATTTATATATTTTTTTAATTTAATATATTATTAATTATTTTATATTAACATGTAAATTAATTATATAATTATTATAAATATATATTCTTTATTTAGTAAAGTGTTACTTATTATTTATTTATATAATTTATTTATTTATGTAACTTCAATCTATAAACATTGCCTTTTAAGATTGTTAACAATATTTTTAAAAAAATTAAATTGATAAAAAAACACTGTTAAATTAAATAAATATTTTTTTAATTAAATTTTGTTTATTATAAAACAAGCATATATATATATATATATAATTGTTTTAAAAATCTATAATATCAAATATCTTAATTAAAATTTATAACATAATTTACAACATATAAAACTTTTTTATATTTTCAATATATAAAAAATATCTAATTAAGCTAAGAGTTAAAGATTGAGAGGTATCATTCTGTCAAAATTGTTTGGATTATTTGAAT
Source organism: Torreya grandis (assembly GCA_037957365.1). Classification (NCBI taxonomy): domain Eukaryota; kingdom Viridiplantae; phylum Streptophyta; class Pinopsida; order Cupressales; family Taxaceae; genus Torreya; species Torreya grandis. The sequence goes on from JARHVA010008078.1 coordinate 305,274, forward strand.
TATAAACCTGATATCAATTCTTTTCACATAACAAATTTTACTAATAACAAAAATTAATCACTGATAGACTCTTTATCAACCAAACAACTTTACTAATTAAATGAACAACCACCCTTAAAATTTAAACATGAACTTAACTTAAAACATAACACCAAAAAAATTGGCTCCATCAAACATAAAACACAACATAAAAAAATTGTCTCCGTCAAACTTAAAACACAACATTAAAAAAAATTAGCTCCGTCAAACCGACCAAGTAGTTGCTCTCCAACAACCAAACGACTTATGGCATTGATATGATTTAAAACGTAGAAGCTTCTCAGCCGAATGCATAAAACTGAGTCAAAGTCAGCATTGCCTGATCATGTTTCTTAGGATAACCTGTAAAAATGTATTTTAACAGTGGAGCTTCGAAAATGCGGATATATCTGGCGGCTTTGCTAATTGGGAATATGGTTTTCATAGGACAGTGTAGTGATTCTGTAGTTGTTATGGTGAATTCCTCGTCACAGGAAGGCGAGATATATGCACTATGTAACGTTGTAAAGTACTCCAACGGTACACAATTTGATACCAACGTCGAGGCGCTGTTAAAAGTTCTAACGGACAAGGTGGCCTACACGGGCTTCAGCACTTATGTTTACGGGAAAGAAAATGATCTGAACCAAGTGATGGGACGCATACATTGCAGAGGCGACCAGTCTCTCACGGATTGCCGCTCATGCTCGTTGGATGCGGTGAAATCCGTTATCCGCGACGGCCCCAACGCAATCGGCGCTCTCGTTCAGCTAGATTACGGCTTCCTTCGTTACGGGAATTACAGCTTTCTGGCGCATTTAGATACCACATAATTGTATGCCTCGTCAACGTCAATAACGACAAGGATAAACAATTCAATGTTGCCGCTCGCGGTCTCATGGGGGATCTGTCCACTAAGGCGACTGCCAGTGCGATTGAGTTTCCTCTCGGAACCACTGTTGTTTCTTCCAATCTGACCATATATGGGATGGAGATTTGCTGGAGAGATATGTCCCAGCAAGACTGTGCCAAGTGTCTGGACGAGGGCATCGATAAACTGTTTAGTTGCTGCAGTGAAAGGGTCGGTGTTCAGATCTTCCTAAGCAGCTGCACTCTACGCTACGAAATCTATCCCTTTACCAGCCACGACTAGACTTGGCTCTGCTGGCTTTTGATTTTCTGAGGTCACTGCAAATTTGCAAAATTATTTGGTTTGGGCAGGATTTTGGGACTCTCAAATTTCATGATTACGTGGATATGACATTGAAATATCCACATTTAATTAACATTATGTGAACGTTTTGTTGGTTAAATTTAATGTTAATATTTTTTATGGGTAAATTTAGTGTGAATGTTTTGATGTGTAAATGTAGTGTGCAAGACGCATAATAGAAATAAAAGAAATCGGAGAGGTGACATAATACCATCCCATACAATAATTATTATCTATGTTAGGCTTTGGGTGTGTATGTGTTGTTAGGTGTATGAATTTTGTTTATATTTTTATTAGTCTCGAAGGGAGGGACTATAGGTCTCGCTGTGTGTTTACTTTTTTGTTACTCTTTGATCCGTCGATCAGTTAAAATTGTTTGTTTTTGGTGTTAAAAAATATGTCAATGTTTTGCAAAAGGAACTTGAAGGCGATTTAAGTAGCGTTATTTAATAATATTATTTATCACTTTTTGATTGGCTGCACGGTTTCTATGTTATTTCGGGATGTCATGATAACGATCATAGATGCGGCAAGTTTTTATGGCTGGGAAGTGCGGTGCACCTGCTCCAAGGCATTGAGTTCAGAATGATAATCTGTGCTAGGTGGTGGGTTTTAATTGTAGAGCTGGACGGTGCAGCTGCTGACAGTCATTCATTGTGCGCCAAACAAATTATGACCTCCCTCTGTATTCACCATGTCCAAGGTTTGAACCTCCTGAAGTAGCCATTTCATCCAATAGCATTAACATGCTTGCCATGTCAAGTTATGTTAGTTTATTTTCTTTAACTCAGACCAAGACCAACGCCGCCACCACTCTTTTTTCTCAGCTGTTTCAACTCAAGCGGAACCACATTCCATTTCAATCAAGGATTTCAACGGACTCAGAAAGCCCCTTTGCGCTTTCAACTGAATACAAATATGTACTGTGGACATTTTTCATTCTAGGAGCGTGAGCTGTTTCACATCTGTTTCTTACGTTATCTCTCTTATCCTCGAATACTCTAAGGAGCAGCCAATCATGATAATCAAGGAAAACGTAGAAGTATATTTATTCTTTTACATTTTTTTTGGTTCTTTCCCATTCCCGGCTTATGTGAAATTCCATTCTGCTACTTTTGATGTATTTATAATTCCTATCATCACTGCACATTTTTCCGATCACAAAACCATAAATATATAATTTTAGTGTCATAGTTATCAAGCAATAACGGAAGAAATATTTTGAGATCTTCTTGGAAAATATGGTATGTCTCATTTGAGACCGAATATCTGAAATTTTAGTTTTGACTGGGAGATGGAAGAGGCTGAGAAGAGGCCATTTCCTCTGTTAACAGGATGCCCTAGTCCTGATCAGCGTAGTGCAAAAATAAGGTCCGTATGTGTTAAAAGAAAGATGGATTAAGACTATTTGTGAATGAAAAGAGCACAGGATGGGTAGGTAGAAGCTATGTTTACATTTTTTTAAACAACTAAAATATTTCTCCAAACCTTCTTGGAGTTATTGTTTTGAAAAAAATACCAATTTTATTAGTAAAACAACTTCAATTTGTAAATTCAAGAGGGCCTTCCTTAGTGGCAAAGACGGAAAAATATTATTAAAAAAGTTAAGGTTTGAGCCCCATTGAGGCTGGCTCCTCAGCATCAAATCAGGCCACCATTAATTATGGTCGAAAATGGTGCAAGCCTGGGTAATTTTGACATAGATTGCCTATCATGCATGGGAATGCATGACAAATGTGCATCCCACTCGATTGACACCCTAGTGACTCTCTCCCTATAAATAAGTATAATAATTACTCATTTGTTTCCTCGACATTTATTGAGATGGAGCAAGATGGGAAGCTTTAGAGACTTTTATGTTAAGGGATAGAACCTGCTCAAAAAAATTGGAACTCTGCTAGCATATTGTTCATGGATTAGTGAGGTAGCCTTTTATTCAGATCCTCCACAAGCACAATTAAGTATTCTTGCATTATCTTTTTGAAAACTGTAGATTTAGTGTTACTGAATGTAAATTGTTTTAGTATGGATTTGTTTCAATGTTCTTAATGTTATTGTTGCTCAGTATTAGAATCCATGATCACTCAATACGCAAATGGGCTCCCCCAAAGTTTTGTGTGCATTGGGCAGTTGGGCGTTGGCAATTATCCTGCATAGATCACATTTGTGGAAAAGGGGTGGTACTAATATGGCCAACAGTTTCAATGTTAATTCCTTGTGGGCCTTTCCATCTTGTGATTGTTATCTTAAGGCATATCACAATGGTGAATTTTGTTCTACATTAAGACTCTTCTTTTTTCCTTCTACTACTAATCTATTTACCTTTTCACGATAATTCTCTCTTCAGGTGTGTATTAAAACCTTTGGCACTTTCCTCAAGATTATACATGGGTTGAGTTCCTAGTTGTCCTCCAATCTAAGTCAACAATAGTTCTTTTTCCATGTTTGAAAATAGAGACATGTTACTACTCAGATCCATAGAACCCAAGTCATATGTTACTCTACGGCTTAGTTGTTTGCTCTATATATTACCAAAAATGGAAAGGTCAAGAGCTATCATGTTTAAAAACCCATTCCTTGAGCTACGTAATTTTAGGCCCAACAAATGATGACTGGATTAACATAAAATTTAGAAAAAAATATTCATACACTAAGTTTGTATATTATCTAATACCATTTCAACATCTACACATAATGATTCTAAATTTTGATCTATTACACTTAAATATCCATTTAAACGGACTTCTATTTTGTGAATCTCCTGCTAGGGTGTTTTACATATATTATGTTTTGTATTTTATATATTATGACTAAACAATTTCATCTAATCAAAAGTCTTGTGCCAATATTTTACAAGGGAGATGACGACACTCTTTTGTTGACTCTTGTACAGAATTAGAGTATGAATAGCTTCTGCAGACTTGAGAAAAATCCAAAATATTTGTTGACATCACTTTTGGGCTAAATAGTGTGCAACTCATTATGCAAATTGTCATAGATATTGCATTACCACTCCTGTAAACTGCCCATAGGGACTTGACACTTCATGCCCTTGTTGAATATGTACTCTTAGAGACTCTTACAATTAATTAACTTATACGAATTTCCTTTTATTATTGTCCATCATATTATCTTAAATACATGTTAGATTAATATATTCAACTTTTATTAATTTTTTTCTTGATTGTGAAAAATAAGATTTATATGAAGCTTAAAAACTGAAAACTTCTAAAACCTCATATTTGTGTTTTATGAGTAAAAAATGAGCCCCCTTAGATAATGAAACATTTGGAATTAAAATTATGTGAAAAAATGATGATTTCTCTTCTCTAGGTAAGAGGTGGCATTGTAGTCAAGAAGGGGACACATAAGAGGCTAAAATATATATTTACCTTCAATTCTTGTTTGCTCCAATAGAATTTGGAGGAGGAAGAGAAAATTAGATTTGGATCATCTTGGGAAAGTAAAAAGATGATTTATTTGTTTAGTTAAGTAGATAAAACTTTAGGTTAAATGGTGTAATTTGGAAGTCATGTCTATGGGAATATGGTTGAAAAATGTTTGAATTGTGTGAATATTGAATTGTGCATAAACATGGTTTTTAATGAAATAATGGCTTAAATTATTTAATGGAAAGTAAAGCTTGGGACTTTTATGTTGCATGTTATCTTTCTTTCCCCAAACTATAAATAGAAGGAAGAATGTGGGACCTTAGTATTGTGTGTTCATGTAGATACTTAAATATAGATTTATAAGTTAAATATTATTGTACATTTGAAAAATATAACTCAAAAATATACTCTTTAAAGATTGATTTTTTTAATCTAAAATTATTCCACTCACTACCTCACTGGGTCTAATTATGTACTTCTTAGCAAAATCCTAATTATTATGATTTTTCAAATCCCGTGCAACCATAAAACACCTAAAAGTTAATATATATCCTTTGTAGTTAGTTAGAGAATTGCAACAACTTCCCTCAATCCTAGAGAGTTGCATTCAAATTAAGACTATGGCATTGATGAAACTATCCCTACTCCAACAAAAGTGTCCTTACCTTAAAAACTCTTAAATTTAAAAATATTTTGAATTGTATGGGTTGGCTTAAGAATGTCATTAACCCTTTCATAACCATTTTTTTAAATAGATATTATATATATGAGTCACAGCCAATTCATTGAGACATTTAGCAACTATGAAGCAATCACACATTCAAGCTCAATAAATTGATTGCAAAATTAATATATTCATCTCTATTTACATATGAATCATAGAAAATATCACACTACATGTTTGAAGAATTCAAAAGAGAGGCCATGAGCCATATTTTTCAAGTTTAACTTTATTTTCATATTTCATGAGGTGAGGCTGGATATTTCTTCTAGGATCCCAATGTTTGAAAATGACCTATTTGAACCCATAATGGTTCCTAATTTTCCCAATGATAGGTAGATTTTCCCACATCGCATACTCAAGGGGTGGAATGAAATGCTTCTTATTTTGTCTTGCTTCGTAGTACATCAACACTATCACCTAACTGGGTAGTTATCTCCTACTTGGCCACCTTATCTAAGACTATCCTTAGAAGGTATAAGGAATGTGTCCTCGTGCCTTATATTATTATCATTGTGCACATGGGTTATAACCAGTAATCACCCCTTTTCCTTATGGTCCTTTTAATGCAATCAGACAGTCGATGCATGTTTTTTCCATAGATGGCTTGGTATACAATGGTATAGAAGGTCTATGTAATCCTTCTCATGTTGTCACTGAATTGATGCACATGGAGGATATTAAACTCATCACATGTCCTATTTTTCAGGTATTAACTAGATGGTTTCCATGGTTTGTCATGTGATGCATGTACTATTTTTATTTCATCCACTATGTATGATGTCATATAAAAAAATTAGGGAACTTTAGGGATTGGTAATCATTAAAATTTAATTCAAACTAACGATTTTGCCTAAGCAAATAGATTGGTAAGAAATCAAAATCATAGCCAGTAAGGGAACCCATACCTCATTGATATAATAAATGGTTGAGAGACTAAATATTATGTTCAATAAGGCCATTCCAACTCTAACTCTTTGCCTCAAAGTAACAATGTGAATGATAGAGGTCAAACCCTGGATTCTAAATATACCTGAGTTATCCACTCATTCCTACAATTTGATAGTGGTATTATTGTCATGTAGCCATGAATTAATTATATCTTGTCTTTAGGTCTTATCAGGCATGGCAATCTTGTAATATTTTTCAAAGGCATTGTTGTTAATATAGGCCAATAGTGTCTTATTCAACCTGTAGTGTAGTATTTTCCTTGTAATTTTTTCATTAAAGAATAAATCAAAGAGCAAGTCTATATATATCATCACCTCTAGTTTTGTCATGATGGTATGGAGGCCATCTTCTTTGATTGCCAACAAATCATTCATGTATCTTTATCACAAAATGGAGACTTGGTCCTCTACTTTATATGTCTAGAAAGCCTCGACTACATCGCAAACCTCTGAGTAGTGTTTGAATTTGAGATTCAAGGTTTTTGAATGAAATGTTATATTTATGAATCCCTTTATGATTATGATTGAGTAATAAAAAATAATCGAGACATTGGATGAAGATGTCATTGACACTATACATATAACTCTTTACTTTATGTGAAGTTGGTAATACCTTTGGTCATAATGAAGTTTAGTATTTACAAGATGTAATTTGATTTCTTTATTCATAATATTTTGAATGGATTGAAAGTGATGTGATTGAACCAAATATAGTAATTCATGGTATATTACTTTGGCTGCACTATATAAGAAAATAGAATGTAAATTTTTTAGTTTCATGCGAATTAACAGGAGCAATTGGTTTAAATTCTTAGAATTATTTAAATTTCATAAATCTTTGGATTTTTTGTGCCATGTGACTTCTTCCATAAGTTGCCTAATGTTTAGTCATCATTGGAAGATAGGTGTCCCAATTATCCTTTTCCCAATTCAGCCAACATGTCCTTATCAATGAGATATATGGGGAGGAGGGTCAACTCTTGGTCATCATGATGGTGGCAAGTGGATGGCTCATGATGCCATGAAATTGTCTCAGTATTTGGTGTATTTCATTTACGTCATCATTTTTATCAGGCTATAATAAGTGAGCATGATGTTGATAAGAGGCATAATCATGTATTCCTACTTGACCCAAGTTCTGCATATGTTTATTTATGTTATCTATATTATTAGGTTATTAGATGTGCAAGATGATGACAAGTGGTAATATTTCATGCTCCCACTCACACATGATTCTTCATACATTTATTTATGTTTCCATTACCTCCTAGACATTAGGTGAGCATGATGATGACTAGTGCTAAAAAGGTGGATCTAAATTATTTAGTGGTTTTACCAGTTTCTCATAGCAAATTGATTTGGCAGAATCCTCCATAGATAATACCAAGTTTATTCATTACTTTTTGTTTATATTTGTGTTGAATTAAACATTTCAAGGTGTGTCAACAATTTTGGTCACCTGTAGCCACTTGGAAGTCTAAGATGCTTGCATATTATAACATCTAGGGCACTAAACAAACCATAGATGTTAGGTATTGGTGACAAACAAGGGAATCTAGGATGCTTCTATGTGGTTGTAACGTAGATGTCTGGGTACCCATAGGTAACCAGGGTTTTTGAGACCCTAGTTATTAAGTATGATACCATATGGAAATATCATACGCACTTGGGAGCTAGGAAGTGACAGGTATTGTCAAAATACTGGGGGCACCTGACATGCTACCATGAAATCACATCATAGATTTTAGAGTCCTTGCTAGTGATTGAAATTCTCAAGACACTAGGGTACCCAACATACTTCCAAATGGCATCATCATAGGCACCCATATTCCTAGTCATGATTAGGTATGTCCAAACATTGGAGACACCTAGAATTATGCCACTTGACAACATCTAGTGCAATAGACTAGGTGATGAAAATTTAAAATAAAAATAAAAATTATCAATAGGCATAAACAAAAAAACATTATAATAACAAACTTCTTTTTGACTCTCACTAAAAGAATAAAATAATAACATACATGTGCATAAATAAACCACAACTCAGAATTGAAGATGTAATGAAATTTTTGGTTATTTCAAAAAGGTGCAAAGGTAATACTACTATTTTTTAGTCATGTGTGGTCATGTATGGCCTATAAAATTTTTCAAAAATATCCATTGCCAAGACAATGGGCCACTTAAGATACTACCACATAGCTACTTCCCAATTGTTGACTTCACCACCAATGACAGGACTTCTCAAGACATTAGGGTGCTCAACATTATGCCTTGTAGTAGCATCTCATGTATCTATATTTTCAAACATGACTAGGCTTGTCTAGATACAAGGACACTATGAATGCTTTCACTTAGCAACATCTAGTGCAATAAATTAGGTGATGAAACTATAAAATTGTAAGCAAAATTATCAATAGGCATAAACTTATAAATTGTCTAAGAGAATTTTTTTTAGATACTCATTAAATTAATAAAATATTTACATATAAGTGCATCAGTAAACCTCAACTACATCATAAATGTTTGGAAACATAGAGGTGGTTTAGCTTGCCAAGACCCCATGGTACCCAAGATGATGCCATGTGGCAACATCATAAGCACCTAAATTTTTGGAGGAGACAAGGCTTGTTGAGACAATAAGAACACTGTGCATGCTTTGACATAGACACATCCTAAATTTTTTGGTTCTTTCTAGTGACCGGAATTCTCGAGATGTCAAGTACCTTTCATGCTACCATGTGGAAACATCTTAGGCACTTACATTCCTAGATGTGTCTAGGTTTGTTTAGAAATTGAGGGCACTCAAGATAATACCACTTGGTAACATTTGATAGAGTAGAGTAGGTGATGAAAATAGAAAAGTGCAATAAAAATTATCAATAGGCATAAACATAGAAATTATATATCAAAAAACTTGTTTTAGATTCTCATTGAATGAATAAAATAATTATATATAATTGCGTAAATAAACTTTCAGTAAATTCTTAATATTTGGGCACCTAGAGGTAAGCAAGCTTGCTAAGACCTAGGGTACATTGGATGGTTCCATGTGGAGGCATCATGGCCACCTAAGTGCCAAGTGGTGATGGGGCTTGTCAAGACACTAGGGCACCAAGCATACTACCACATGATCACATCCTAGCCATTCATGTCCCCATGGGTAATAGTATTTATTAAGATGCTAAGATACACAACATGCTACCATATGGAAGCATGACAATAACTATTAATATTGGGTATTATTAGGTTTTTCTAGATATCAAAGGCACCCAAAATTCTACCATTTGAAAGCATATGACATAACAAAATAGGGGATGAAAAGTGAAAATTGTAATCAAAATAATTAATAGGCATAAACTCATAAATTATTTAATATAAATTTTTTATTCTATTTTCATTGAATTAATAAAATAATTACATATAAGAGCATAAA
>JARHVA010008078.1:322500-362500 GCA_037957365.1 Torreya grandis
TAATATTTGAACCAAAATTACAATAACCATCTGCCAAAATAAATTAGGTTTTTAATGAATTTACTTAAATAATTTCACTATTATATTGACAAATTTTTAAAAACATTAAATACTAAATTAATATATATACAATAGAAAAACCATAAAATATATATTTCCTCAACATTCTGAAAGAACTTAAACTATATATATATATATATAAATCCATATATCTCAACTACAACACACTCTAAATCTATGATCACATGTTATAACTATAAAAATTCATGAAAATTGAATTTAAAATTTACTAAAAAAAATAGAAATAATACATTTATTTGTTATTACATTATGTATAGATTATTTTCATTTTTCATTCCATTTAAAATTTGAAAAAAAAAAAAAAAAATTAAAATCAAGCTCACTCACTTAACAAAATAGATAAATTTAAAAATAAGATTAAAATAATACCATTTTTAGTGCCTTATTCTAAATACACTAATGCTTACTTATCTTAGGAAATTATCATTTCCATTAAGTATAATTATTATTTTCACATTTATACAGATATAGGTTTTATAATTACTCATATCACATGTTACGACCCTTTTTAAAAGCCACTTTTAGTGGAATCAATAGGGATATGTGAATTTGCTCTTACAATATATATTTAAACCCTTCATCCTCATTTGTACAAATAATTTTCCATCCATGTCTTAAATCTTATATTCTCTATTTAGTATTATATATTTAGTATTTTATATTCTTCTTCTTGTGTCCAATGGTTTATGCTATATATTATGGTAAGGATTTACAAGTATAATTTTGGATGAGGAATGTTCATAACTTTGATATGGTAGCAAAACATCTGTTCCATATACATTGCTTAGTTTTATGTCACTATTGAGAGGGAGGGGAAAGGGTAGGTAGAGGCCCAAAAAAATAGATATTTTAGGGAATTAGAGCATAACTAAACTCTACACAAATAGGAGAGTTCTATGGGAGCCAACCCAAACTAGATATAGCCCCCTACCCCTACTATAGAATATAGATCGGTGGATGGGGCAATTTTTTGTATTATGAATATGTCATTATTTATAGATTGGGCCTCTTGGAATCTACTAATAAAATTTATTATGAGAAAAAATATAGTTCTTTTTGTCTACATGATACTTTGAAGGAGGAAAATATATACATCTTTAGGGTGAAACTATAGGCTCCACCTGAGTACAACCCCACATAGCAAGATTTGAGAATTTATTAAAATCAATGCTTAATTCAAATTAAAAAATCATGGTGAATTTGAGAGGTTTTTGTTTCATATCTTTGCATCTATGTCTTGGTGAATTTAGATTTATATGATAGAGTTGTTGTTGTATATTGAATCCATGCAGATTGCTCTAGTTTCAAAGTGATTTGAGAGAAATTTTAATTCAAAATTGCATCTTATCAAAGGATTATGTATTTATTTTATAAATCCATAGACCCAAAATTTACATAATCCTCCCCATTTAAATTCATCTTTGTTCTCCTAGATATACACCAACTCAATTTTTTTTTCATTCAATATTTGTGTTTGAGTCAAAGCTCATTCAATTTGACTCAAAACCATCATTTTTTACTGCATTGACCTCGGCTTTGCTATATCTATAACTTACATCTACAAAGTTATTTTGATTTTGAATAAAGTGTTTTTACCATATTAATTACATTTTTGTTTCTTTGAATCTTGTATGATCCTTCCTCAACCTGTAAATGACCCCTACATAGTCAAAATACACCATGATGTATTTATCCTTGACTTCTCAAGCTCAATAAATAATAGTCAACTCATTCCTCAACACACCAAACCAAGCTCATTTGAATTTTCCTTTAGCTCCCTCACCACATGGATTCACTCAATTTAATGTGTGTTTATTGTTTTCTTTTTTTATTTTTTTTACATAATAACCCTAATATAACCTATAAATGCTAATGTTATTGTTAGGGTTATTTAAAATCAACATAGTGTAGTTGGTAGCATTCTATATTGTAAACACTTTCAATCCCACAAATTCCTTTGTCAAGGGTTCAATCCCAAGTTGGATATAACAAGATTTATCAAAAGTGGTTATAATTTTGTTAGGGTGGGGCAAAAGGGGGGTTCACTTATTAAAGTGGATTCATTTCTTTTATTTTCTTTTCATTTTGAATAATTGTGAAAAAGGGTGGGAAAACATCGTAAAAGAGAGGTTTTTTTTGTTGAAAGGAGGGTCATATGTTTTTAGTCAATGTTATTCTTATTTTCACCACTTCAAAGGTTATGGAAGTATAAAATTGTATTTTGTATCAGGGCTTTTTTACTTGACCCCACATTGTACTATGAGAGTGAGCATGATAGGGGCACTACTTACGGATAATGCAATCTATGTTATCCTTTACCACATTATGTTTTGGTGCTCCTATACCTTTGTGGTCCAAATATAAATTATAATTAACTATAGATGCATTATCAGTGGTTCCTCAAAGACTTTATTCTTTGTAGAAATTGGAAAAATTATTATAATCATTGTTTGAAGCATTATTGGGTGATCCAAATGTCTTCCCCTTAGATATTGATTTAATTTAAATGTGTCTTTTTATTCCATCATGTATTTTTATGCCAATTAAAACACACTTAAGCTTTAAAACATCATGTTATTTTATGAGATCTAATCATTACAAGAGGTCATGATCAAATTTTTAGAAGAGAATAGGAATGTAAAGAAATAAAATTCTATCATCCACACCTTTATTTATAACAAATACATCCTAACACATTCACTGCAGCACCAAATTATATATTATCAGCATCAAATTATTCTCTTAGAGCAACATCTTTTTGTGCTTGATCCACCTATAATCAATTATATTGTGCCCAAGGACCTTTATTTGTTAGTTTTGGCACCTAATTTTCATACTTATGATGTTGTATATTATCATTACGTATATGATGTTTTTGATGTTAAACAATTTGATTTAGATCTTGATGTTGATGGTATTTCACAACCTACTCAACCCAGTTCATATCAACCTACTTATTTTCTTGGTTATTTTTAGAAACATATTACTAACTTCAATTTTTATATGTTTTGTTACATGTTACATATTGGTGGAGGTCTTGGAAAACATTCATAGGGTATTAGTTCTCTCGTTCATCCTGTTATCTAAAATTATCTCCAAGGAATTGGTTTTGATGTGGGTAGTTTGTTGGGGTAATTTGAATACATATTTCCTATTATTTCATTAATCACTAAAGCATGAGATTCCTAAGATTCAATTATTTAGGAATGATCAACTAGACATACTTTTGGATGTTTCCTTTCATGCACCTTTTTGTGTCTTCTGTACCTACTCACATGCAGGAATGACCCACCATCTATATTTTTCTAAGATAAATTTATGATCACTTATGGTGGTAGCATTGACATTATTTTTGAGTAGTTTACCACTGTGGTTCCTCCATTACTCAACATCTTACTATTTACATTACTCCCTTATTTTAGGAGAAACTTTATAGATTTTGGATGGCATATTTTAAGGATTAATAGCATTTTGGAGCGTCTGTGTTTGAGTATTTGGCTTTGATCACTCAAACTAATTTTTATCCTCAATCCTCCCATTTATAAATATTTTGTGTGTGTGTGTGTATGCGTTTCATATCGTACTTCGTTGAGTGTTATGCTCATTGATAACCCTTACCACACTACATCTTAGACTTCAAAAACTTGACCAAATTTAGTTTACTTTATTTAGAACTTTGGACAACTTTGAGACTCTTTTTTTATAAGGAGTTATTTTGGTGAATACAATATAATTTTTTAATCCAAAATTGAATCCAAAACCCACATTTATAATTCATTTACTGATTGAATTTTGAGTCTTCCAAGTGTATTTATGTTTAGTGGACTTCATTAAATCTAATGCATCTTATTCAACATTATTTTCTAGTATTGATTTTATTAATTTTCTAGGATGCCTTTTAGCATTTTTTATAATCTCTCCAATTTTTCTGTTGTAATTAGCTTTTTTAGATACCATTACAATATATCTCATTTTTTGTAAGATGTACTTATTTTACATTGGTAACTCCCTTGACCTAGTTGTCAAGATCCACTCTTATAATAAATTTCCACTAAGTATAATTATTGTGTGTATATATCTAAATAATTATGAATTTTATGATTACTCACCTCACATGTCCTACCACTATTTTTGAAAACCACCTTTAGTAGAGCTAATAGGTAAATGGATGTTTGGTCATGCCAAGGCTATTTATACCCATCATTTTCATTATATAAAGCTATCTCTATCTAAATTGTGTATTTTTTAATTCTCTATTTAGTATTATATTCTATTGAATATGTCTTCCTCTTCTTTTTATTTCTAATTTTATTTATTTTACACTATGATAATGGTTCCTAGATGTGAGACAAGCAACAAGTGTTCATCACTCTAATACATCTAAATGCAAAATCTCAGGAAATAAAATAACAATAAACATACACAAAATAATTATATTATTTATAATTTATCTAAGAAGCTTCTATATTTTATTACCAAAAATTATTCAAAATTAAAAACACTAAATAAATTACCTTTAATTCAATTAAAATTATACACAATGTAAAATGCAACTACAATATTTTTAGACAACTAAATTATTGATTAAGTTAGTATATTTAAAAAATATACAACTCAACTATAAACCACTTAAAATGTTCATGAAATAAAAATTTTGATAATAAATAATAAATAAAAAACCCCTCAACACCTTAATCAATAAAAATGCATCATTAAGAAAAACATGAACAATGTATATATTTGTCACCAATTTGACCACACAACCATCCCATTTTGCATCATCTCAAAAATTTTGAAAAAGGAAAGTATAAAATGAAATTAAAAATTACAATAATGATAATAAAATTAAAACACAATATAAACATAAATCCATTAGTAAACATAAAATTTATGGTAGAGGAAAAAATAATCAACATCCACCAAAATAAATAATATTTTACATATTTTATATATATATATATATAGAGAGAGAGAGAGAGAGAGATAGAGAGAGAGAGATTGCAAGAAAAACATTCCTTTAAAAACATGTAATTGATAAAAGGTGATTATAAAACTCTAATGATTAGATTTGCAAAGTGACTCACCAATGTCTGACTCAATAACAAAAAAACATTACCAAATGGATTAAAAGGTACTTTAAATAAAACATAAATATCATGAAAAAAAATCCAAAACTAAATTAAAAAATTTAAACACTACAAAAATTTAAGAAAATATAAATTATAATGAAAATAAAAACACTAAAAACCCCAAAACCTTTGTAGAAAAACAATGACAATTATCTACTCAAAAAGGAAGTTCCCTTATGTAATTTACACAACAAACATATAGTTTTTCTATCTATAACTTGCACAAAATTATAAACTGATAAAAACCATTATCTTTAACTTAATTAAAAACAATATATCTAAACCATATAACTTTAAAATCCACACATTCATTCTTTAAAAAATTCACCTATGTAAAATCATACATGATATAAGTCAAATTGAAAACCTCAAATACTACACACTAGAAAATGCATCGACTTCCTATTCAATGAGAAAAAAATACAACTTTTTGTATGAACAAATGATTTTGAAATACATAATAAATACATACTAGAAAATGCATCGACTTCCTATTCAATGAGAAAAAAATACAACTTTTTATATGAACAAATGATTTTGAAATACATAATAAATACATGTTGAGAACATATGACAAGTCACACAGGACCCAACATTTTGATGTGACACTTTTCATCATGAATGATATTGATGGAGGCCATTAGTGACGTATCAACAATTTTTTTTGGTTAAAAAATATTAAAATTTAAAGAATTGTTGATTTTGTAATAAATATGCTATATTTCACCATCTCATTAAACCAAAAAAAACTAATTATTTACATTAATAAGAAAATTTCATAAATAAATTAAATAAAAAATTAACAAATAAATAAGAAATAATAATATTTGTTTTTAAAAAAAGAGATTTTAAAAAATATATATATAAAACAAATATTTGTAATAGCCCCTATGAACAAGGGTTTGGTTATGTAGATTCCTCTTCTCAATGCATGATCACTCACGAATATTTTATTAATTATTCAAATTTAAATAAGTATTGAGTTAGAAAACAATTATACTCATCACAACTTTATTATCCCAAAGAAATGTTGATTTAAAACACTTTAAAAAACCCTAAATAGACTTAAAAAATTAATTTCCCAACCATCAACAAAAGGATAATATTTTCGAAGAAAAAAAATCAATATTTAATTTGAAAAATCAATACAATAAACATTTTTAATACCACTTGTCAATAGGGATTTGCTACATAAGGTCTCAATGCATATCAATCCATTCCTATATTTTGATAGAATTAAATTCATTATAAAAAATTTATATAAGGAGTGAGGGACTATAAGAGTGAGAAATATGGGCCCGAAGGGATTTATTTAAACTCACTCAAGGTCTTGTCTCTATATGAGTGACAATAATCTAATAATTTTATATAGAGAAAGTGCCAATGAAACTAATCCGAATTTATAAAGTGGGGATGTCAAAAAATATATATATTTTAAAGGATTCATCTATATTTAATGTGAGTGTCATATATTTTATAAACTCATATAAATTAAATAAATTAATAAAAAAATATTATATAAATAAATGTTGAAAAAAAAGGATTTAAATATATATATATTTTTTTTTAAAATCGTTATTAAAAATAAATCAAACTAAAATATAAACAGTAACAATAAACTTGAACATATAGTATTCCTCCTCCAGTCTAGGATGGTTGGGTTCAAAAGCCTCATTACTTTTTAACTATGTCTCCTCCATCAACTGACATGTTCATAGTAGTTTACTTATTGTTTGTGTTATTTCATTATCTCTTTTTATTAATGTACATTTAAGTTGGTTTAGCTTTGTTTATGTGTTCAGTTGTGACCTATATTGAACTATTGTTCCCCTGAAGCTCCCTTAGTTAATTTGGTTTTTGGAGTGTGACTTTTTCATCTATTTTTTTATGGCTAATATTATACTAAATTTGTTTTTTTAAATTAATAAAAATATATTTTTTAATAAAAAATTAATAATTTATCATTCATCCTTTTATCCTCATATAAAACATTTTACCTATTACAATACTATGTCTTCAAAATTCAATACTAGTAGAAACTATATGATTTCATAAGATAATTATTATAAAAATATTTTATATATAATAATTAATTTAATTATCCTTATAATTCAAAATTCTTATATTTCAAAAATTATATATTCATTATTGTAGAGGCATGGTGAAATATTGTCTTCAAAATTGAAGACCAATAAAAATTAAATGGTTTTAAAATATTGTTTTTGAGATGTTGTTTTGTGGAAACCAGGGTTGGCCTTCTTTAAAAAAATCAAATGCATTGATTGTATAGTGATAATTGAATACATGTAATGATCAAAAAATCACTATCTAATTAAATAGAGATATCCTTTCATCCCATCAATTCATAATGATGATTATATTGAATTTATTAATCTCATAATAGTTGGATAAATGTAAAGATCAAACAATCACTATGTAATTAGAGGATAGTGTCTCAATTGAAAAAAATATATTATTAATATTAACATTGATTTAATTTATAAAATAATTTTAAATTTGATTAAATTAGTTTATAAAATATTAATTTTATAATTCCTTTCATTTATTTATATATTTTTATTTATATAATATTTTTTTATTAAATATATTATTAATTATTTTACATTAATATGTTAATTAATTATATAATTATTATAAATATTTTATTTTTATTTAGTAAACATTAAAATGAAAATAAAAATAAAATCCTTTTAAAATCTATAATATCTAATCTCTTAATTATAACATAATTTACAATATATAAAACATCTATATACTCTGAATATATAAAAAAAACAATTTATTATAATTTAAATATGATTTTTATTTGTTTGTTTATTTTTTGATGAATCATTGCATTACATGGTGATTTGAAGTTAAGAGTTGAGGATTGAGGGGCATTATTCTGTCAAAATTATCTGGAGTACGATTCGGACTTCAATCCTTTTCACGTATCAAATTTTACTAGTAACAAAAATTAATCCCTGATAAACTTTTTGTCAACTAAACAACTTCACTAATTAAATCAACAACCATTCACAATACACCTTAAAATCTAAACATAAAGTTAACTTAAAACATAACAACAACCCAAAAAAAATTAGCTCCATCAAACTTAAAACCTGCTTATCTCAATAGCCAAACGACTTATGACAATGTTATAATTTAAAACGCCAGAAGCTTCATCAAACGTGAAACTGAGTCAAAGTCAGCATTGCCGGCTTATTTATTTTATAACAGTCGAGCTTCGAGAATGCCAATGTATCTGGCGGCTTTGTTAATTGGGAGTATGGTTTTCCTAGGAGAGTGTAGTGATTCCGCTTTTGTTATGGCGGATTCCTCGTCGCAGGAAGGCGAGATATATGCACTCTGTAATGTTGCAAAGTACTCCAACGGTACACAATTTGATACCAACGTCCAGACGCTGTTAAAAGATCTAACGGACAAGGTGGCCTACACGGGCTTCAGCACTTCTGTTTACGGGAAAGAAAACGATCCGAACCGAGTGATGGGACGCTTACAGTGCACAGGCGACAAGTCTCCCGCGGACTGCCGCGCATGCTCCTTGGAGGCGGTGAAATCCGTCCTCCGCGACTGCCCCAACGCAATCGGCGCTCGCGTCCAGCTGGATTACTGCTTCCTTCGTAACGAAAATTACAGCTTTCTGTCGCAGTTAGATACCACATATTTGTATGGTCTCGTCAACGTCAATAACGACAAGGATGACCAATTCAATGTTGCCGTTCAAGGTCTCATTGGGGATCTGTCCACTAAGGCGCCTGCCAGTGCGATTGAGTTTGCTCTCGGAACCGCTGTTGTTTCTTCCAATTTGACCATATATGGGATGGAGATGTGTTGGAGAGATATGTCCAAGGAGGCCTGTTGCAAGTGTCTGGACGAGGGCATCGATAAACTGTTTAGTTGCTGCAGTGAAAGGGTCGGAGTTCAGATCTTCCTGAGTAGCTGCACCCTACGCTACGAAATCTATCCCTTTGCCAGCCACTACTAGACTTGGCTCTGCTGGCTTTTGATTTTCCGTGGTCACTGCATATTTGGAAAATTATTTGGTTTGGACAGGATTTTGGGAATCCCAAATTTCATGATTACGTGGATATCACATTTAATTATCACACATTTAAGTAAATTTAGAGTGCAAGATGCATAATGGAAATAAGGGAGGTGACATAATACCCCCATACAACAATTACAATTTATGTTAGGCTTTGGTTGTGTATGTGTTGCTTGGTGAATAAATGTTTGTTCATGTCCTTATTGAATATGTACTCTTAGTGACTCTTACAATCAATTAATTTATGTGGACGGCCTTTTCTTCTTGTCTATCATATTATCCTAAGCATATGCTATATTGATATATTCAACTTTAATTGAATGTTGCATTGATTATGAAAAATAAGATTTATATCAAACCTAAAAAATTAAAAACTTCAAAATTGTCATTTTTGTGTTTTATTGGTAAAAAATGAGCTCCATTGGATAGTGAAACCTTCGGAATTAAAATTATGAGACAAAATAATGATTTTTCTTTTCCAGGTAAGAGGTGGCATTGTAGCCAAGAAGGGGACACTTGTCTAACTCTTAGTAGTTGTTAGATGCCAAAGCCTTCTTATTTTATTAGGAGGTCAAAATTTATATTTACCTTCAATCATTGATCCAATAGAATTTAGAAGAAGATACAATAAGATTTGGAATAGTTTGGGCAAATAAAGAAAAGATTTAGTTGTTTAGTTAAGTAGATAAAACCTTCAGTAAAACGGTGTAATTTAGAATTCATGTCTGTGGGAATGTGGTTATAAAATGTTTGAATTATGAGAATGTTGAATTGTGTATATACATGATTATTTATGAAATGATGGCTTAGATTACTCAATAAAAAGTAAAGGTTGGGGTTATTATGCAAAATGTTAGCTTTCTTTCTACAAAATTAGAAATACAAAAAGGAACATGAGGCTTTAGTAATGTGTGTTGGTGCAGATGCTTAAATCTAGATTTATATATTAAATAGTGTTGTACATTTGACAAATATATGTTGAAAATGTATCCTTTAGATTGATTTTTCTTGTAGCTAAAAGGCTTGCAATCACAACCTCACTGGGTCTAATTATGTACCTCTTAGTAAAATCCTAATTATTATGATTATCCACATCACCTACAACCATAGAACACCTATAACCTAATAAATATTATTTGATGTTTGTTAGAGAATCTCAAAAACTTCCCTTCATCCTGGAGAGTTGCATTTAGAGTAACATAGTACCATTAATGAAATTGTCCCTACTCCAATGAAAGTGTCCTTAGCTTACCATTGTGTGTCTAATAACCCATTTGTTGTTAAACCATTTGATTTAAAGCTTGGTGCACCTACTATTTCATGTCCTAATCAACCCACTTCATGGTAGTGTAATTATTCACCTGTTTATTTTGTGAAACATATTACTTTGGTTTTCATATGCTCTGTTGCATGGTATATCTTGGTGGATGTATTAGAAAACAGTAACATGGTACTTTTTTTCCATTCAACCTATTATCTGGAATTATCACTAAAGATTTGGTTTTGATGTTGGTAGTAAAACAAATGTAATTTGATTACATAACTCCTAATTTTGTTCATTCCACTCTTTGTGAGGATTTTTGAGTAACACATGATTTCTTTTGCAACTTCACTAAAAGTGTGAGGGTCTTGAGATTGCTTCGGTTAGGAATGCTCAACTTGACATTATTTTGAATGTTTCCTTACATGCACCTTTTGTGTATTTTTTACCTACTCACATATAGGCATCATCATCCACCATCCATATTTTTCTATGAAAAATTTATGATCATTTGTGGTAGTAGCATCAAAAAAATTTGTGAGGATTTTACCACTGTGGTTCCTCTATTACTCAGGGTCTTCTTCCATACAATGTTATTTTATTTTAGGAGAAACTGTATTGATTCTTGATGGCATCTTCTAAGGATTGATAGAATTTCAGAGTTTATTTCGTGACTCAATTGGATTGGTTTTTAGGTGATTAATTTTTAGTCACATTGACAAGTTTACTAATCCATCTTTGTCTCCCTTCTTGCATGTGTCCTCTATTTTGGGTACCTTTACACTTTGAATTTCTTGACTCTCCCATCACCACCAAGGACACCTTATTGATAAATGTTTTATCTATACTTTTGATAATTTTTATTAAAGTTAACGGTGTCCTTTTACTTGAAGTATACTTATTTTGTTGATTCCAATTTTTAGCTTATCTTCTTTGATAGTGGAAACCTTTTTTTTCTTCATGTGGATTTATTTTGGTGCATACAATGTTAGCTGGTCCATGTTTGAGTAGCTGGATTCTTTTACTATTACCAAATTTTTGCATCAATACACCCACTTGGTTCAATTGTTTCAATAGTCAACTTTACTAGAAATTACACAGTCAAACTAGAAATGAAAGTTTAGTGGCAATATTACAACTCATCGGATGTTTCCATATTCATAACTAAGGTTCATAACAAATTTAATAACCTAAAAGGAATAAATGCAATGTAAAAAGTCCCAAATTTGAACAAATATTTTGACCCAAATGATGAACCAGAAACAAAACTATAACACGAGGAACTAGATTTAGATACACAAAAGTACATTAAATCATGGTTGTATGTTGGCCTAGAAAAAAGGGTCCACAAACTACACTATCTAAAACTAATTCCACTAAAATAAATTCATTTTTTAGATCAAATATATAAAGAATAAAATTACTACTTCATTAAAGAGGAAGATTCCAAATATTATTCCATGATATATGATGAAAATGATAATTTTTATGATTCCATGAAATCTTGGGAGGATGATGTAGAGAAAATATACACTACTACATAGCAAAATCACATTCATGCTACTACACAATATACCACACACATTCACAGCATAAATATGGTATACCACAAAGAAGACGCACAATACCACTACAAAGTGAATCACTTCCATAGAAAAAAAATATCATATAATCAAATACAAGGAGAGAAAATTTAGATCCAGTAAAAACACAAATTATAAGAATATTTTAGTTAGGGAAAGGAACATCCCATAAAAACCTCCCTTAAGTATAAGGAATAGGTAACTTGAAAGCATATATATCACAAATGTATATAGTTCCTCAAAACGAATGAGAATGATTAGAGGGTCTTAATGATACATTGATAATAAATTGTAAAAAAATTGGGGGAACCCACAAATATCATTATTTAATATTATTTCAAACACTTTCACGAATATTTAGGCAAGATGTTATAGTTTTTGACCTATATTATTTTATATTTTACCAATGAATATTTTTATTATTATTAATCTTTTAGATAAATATATCATTAAAATTGATTTAAAAAAATGGATAGCTAGCCGTGTGGTCCCCCAACTATCACAAAATAATGAAAATGGATTTTTGTCATGTGTGTATAATTAAGTGTAGTATGTGACCATTTTTATTTTCTTTTTCACTTAGAGGAATGGAAAGTAAGTTACACTAACATGTGGCTCCCTAAAAAATGTATAGTTATAAATCAACATAGTTTTTAACCTTAAAATAATTCAAAAATTATAAAAATAATATATTTGAAAAGATGATCGTGAGATTGTCATCATGGTAATCATTTTTTGAGTATTTTTGTTAAAATGCCTAGTATATTTGGTGATGGAGGGCAAAATTTGTTATTTTCTATCAAAGCTCTCAAACATGGCTATAGATTGATAGGGGATTAGGAATCTATGCCATTTTTTAGCCAAAACTCTTGGATTTTGAATTAAAATATATATCACGTAAGTGTTATACCATAACACATGTGTGTTATGGTAACATATATGTATTAATTAATTCATACATGTTATACCATAATGTATATGCATTATACTAATATTTATGTCTTATAATAACACATACGCATTATGCCATAATAGTTATGTGTTGTCATTACTATAGATAAGAACTTACTTTTCAATATACCTTTTTTTACCCAATTCAATAATTCTATTCCCACAAACATTATTTATACATTATTGAAGTACTTGTAAGCTAATAATAAGAGCTATCAAATTTTGTTTTGTACTCCACCATTTAAAGTTATCAATTATTGAATGGGTGACAAATCACGTTCAAGGAAGAGAAATAAGTTTAAGAGAAACAAACTTGAGATAATACAAGAAGTGAGAGGAAAAAATAAGGTATGAATGCAATAACTTCATTGAAAATAAGGTATAGAAATTATCTCCGATGAGCCAAATGCCGTAGTTGATGATGCAATTGAAAATAATGAATTGAATAATAATGAAATTGAAAATAATCAATTCAATAATGATGGAATTAATAATATTGAATTGAATAATTATGATAATTAAAAATAATAAATTAGATACTGTTTGAAGCTCACATTCAAAGTATGATGTTTTTGTTTTTGTTGATGATGATTAGATACATGATTCCTTCCCCCCATCAATGAAGAAATTTTCATGGAAATAAATAATGATGAAATTATCAATGAAACCAATTTAATATAATCATATAATGAGGAATAAAAAATAAAGGAAATGTTATCCCACCATTAACTAATGAAAGTAATGATGATTTTGAAACACCCTCGCTACAAGTTCAACCAATAACAAAACCTCAAAAAGACATGCATAAAAAAGGTAAGTACTTAACTAATGTCAAATAAAATACTTTGAAACCAGTGCCTACCAAAATGTCTAATCTTAATTATAGAAGATTGGATCAATAAATTTGGGATAATTTCTTTGAGTATTTGATTCATGTTGTTAGAATATTTCAATTGTTTATTTTGTTAATGAAATTGATTAAGATGATAACTTCCATGTACACATTATGGATAAGAACATATAATATGGGTGATGATAATGTATAAATTATTGGAAATATACATGATGCATATCATACTATAGGCCCTAAATGACACAACAAATATTATAATGATGCCTCACAATAATCACAACTTATGTAATAAGTAATCAAATTTTGAAAAAAATATTGATTTCAAAAATAAGATGAAAACTTGATATAAATAGATAAACACTAATCAAAGTAATTTAAATATGGAAAAAACTTAATGAACTCAATACCAATGAGCTCTGGGAATTCCCTAGTCAGCTTCCACCAAAGGAAAATGCTATAGTTGATGCTCTAAAAGAGCTACATGCAAAATTTTGGAAGGACAATATAATATTTTCACCCAATACAAAAGGTGTAGTTAAAAAAATATTTGGTTCTCATAACCATGAAACGAATCTGAAACATTTATTAGATATGCCTCAAACATGATTATACTCTAAGTTTATTAAAATACATCCATAAATGTTTATTATTTCAAGATATTTTGAGATGGCCAAACCTTTTTATGTAGAAATAAATCACACACACACACAACTTATTGTTTTAGGTAACATGTTAGGTTTGTAATGAACTATGATGTTTTAAACCATATTCCTTGTACTTTACATACTAACAACATTGTTTTATGATTATGTCTTATAAGTTCAACCAAAATCAACTAGGGAATTTCTTTTAACTATTTTTTTGAAAGACTTGATGGATAGTTCTTTTATAACAAAGCATGTTTGGATGGAAATTTTAATATTTGTGGTGGATTTCCAAAACTAAAAAAGTATATCGATGAAGATGTAACAAGTGAAATTGGATAGGAATTAGTAGGTTGTAGAAAACATAAATTTGTGAGTTATCATGTAAAAAATGGTAACAAATCTAAAATGTGTGAGCTTATTACAAAATAGACATTCATTTCAGAATTAATGGTCAAATTAAGGGATGAAATTATTTATGAGTGTACAAGGCACACACATGGATAAATTATTAGATGAAAATTTAAAGATAAGTATTGACACATTCTCACTTGGTTCAATTTTTTAGTAGTCAACTTTACTGAGAATTACACATTTAAACTAGAAATAGAAATTCAGTAGAAATGTTGAAGTCAACTAGTTTATGTGATCTTGCATGATGTCGTGATGATAGTCTACTTTAAAATGGATAAGTATGTAATCTTAT
This sequence comes from Torreya grandis, assembly GCA_037957365.1. Lineage (NCBI taxonomy): Eukaryota > Viridiplantae > Streptophyta > Pinopsida > Cupressales > Taxaceae > Torreya > Torreya grandis. The sequence continues at coordinate 337,778 of JARHVA010008078.1, forward strand.
AAAATTGTGTGTTAGGATCCATCTTTGAACATGTGTATCTTCTTTTTCACTTCATCACATATGCCACAACTTGGTGCATATAAACTAGACTCTAAAGTGAACATACCCATATGATTGTTTCTTCCTGAGACTACCATATATGAAAGATCTATCACCATGAAAATCCATACATAGATTTTTTGCCACTAGAAACAATTATTGGGACAATTTCTAGATGGAATGAGTGGACCAAATGAATTCCATGCACTCCCATGTTTATCCTGATCACTGTATAGGGTATCTGCAACTCTGGATCAGTATTTAGAAATTAATGAACTATAATTTAAGTTAGCCTAAAGTATTTCAAAATATTTATGAGCTTCATGATTTCTTCATTCCACTCATTCCATCAATATCTAATTTAAACCATTGTGATCATTTAACCAATCAGGGACTCTGCCTCTTTCTCTGCATTAAGACCATTAGCAACTGGGCACATGATTGGTATGTGGACCAAATATGGCCAACATTTTTGGTGACTCATAGGTAAGCATGTCTACTATGCTTGTGAACCCAACTCACTTTTCCTTAATTGATCCATTGGGAATGGAATCAATTCTCTATAAATGAGATGATCATTAAGATGATGTAAGGTTATCTCTTTTCTATAACTTTTTATTAAAACAACAAGGACTAAGACAAAATAACAAAGGCAAATGCACATAGGCAAATCCAAAAATGGAAGAAAAACTAACCTACTAAACAAATGTGCACAAGGGCACTAATATAAAATCATTAAAGCTAATTTAATATATATTGGATGGTCTTAACCTCTACACTAGATTCATGAAGATTGTCCTCTTTCCTCTCATCAAGATATTCTTTTATGGTGGGAGGGTGAAGAATTTCACATTACTTGCAACCTAGAAGGGTATCCTTATAAATAGGTATGTAGAATGCTCTTTTAAGTGGCTCTAAAAATAAGGAGAGAGTCTTTAAACTCTTGTACACCAAGCTCATTGAGATAAGCTATGGTTATTTTATTATATCTCCATATAGCTAACCCTTCCTCTTCCTAGACTGACTCTTGGACAACTTCAACTAACACCTCCTCCTTCCTTTTTATAGCCTTCTAGACTACTTTCCATGACAAAAATTAGTATGGAATGGACATTTTTACTTCTTTTTGTATGGTTATATAAGAGGGTCGCCTTACAAGTGACAAAAAAATTTAGCTAGGGTCAAAGGTTTTAGAGAAGATCCATGATGGGATGACTTATGGTTTTTGATGCGATGACTCAAGAATTTTGAGCACGAATACTACAATAGATCTTTAAGATCTACACTATTTGAGCTGATTTTGACCTCCACACTAGGTTTATGAGTGTTTTCCTCTTACTTCTGATTAGGCTCCTCTTTTATGGTGGGAGGGTGAAGAGGTTCACCTTTCTTTTAAACTAAGAGGGTATCCCTCTAGCTAGGTACATTGAATGCTCTTTTAAGTGGATCTTAAACTAATAAAAGAGTCTTATAACTCATATACACATAACATATTAAGCTGAGCTATAGTTGTTTGATTCTTTTTGGTACATTTAACCCTTCCTCTAAAAGGATTAACTCTTAAATTGATTTAACTTGCACCTCCTTCTTATTTTTATGCCCTTTTGAAATATTTTCCATGATGTAAATGAGTATGGAATAGATAATTTTACTTCTTTTTGGATGGTTAAAGGAAAGGGTGGCCTTACAAGTGAGGAAAAAACATAGCTAGGATCAAAGGTTTTAAATAGATCCATGATGGGATTGCTTCATGTTATTGAGTGAGAAAGATCATAAGGGGAGCAGGTGGACAAGGGTTATGACAAGGTTGATAGGATGTTTGCGGGCCACTTAAGGTTAACACATAAACATTATTTTCTTGAGTAGATAATAAGCATACTTATCAAAAGATGATTGATTGTACACACTAGATTATGATCATTAGGCACTTAGTTACATGCTTACCTAGCTAATAGATGCTCAAAGTTGCCATTTATGATTGAAAATGTACCTCTAAAGGCTTATATATAGAAGGCAACACTGAAAATCCTTCCACTACTTTGGCCCTGAATACAACTAGGCATTATATAAACTGGTATAACCTTAATTTGTACCCTTGAAGAGGGTTATTCAAGCTCTCTACAACTAAGATTATAAGATTGGGACAACCCTAGTCTATGGGTGACCTATGTTAGGTTTGAACCTATAGAGTAGGTTGACTTTTTAGTTGATGCTCACCTAATAATAATTCTAAACTAATGCTTCACAAAAAATGGGGTTACACATAGAATAAGGTATCTTAATAGAGTTAACCAGGCTATGCACCAAACTTAGCAGGGAAACTCAGATAAGCTAGAACCCAAACTATATTAGTAGAGGATAATACTATCTTACACAACCTTAAGATCAAGTTAATTTACATATGTATTTCATAGAAGAGGTTTAAAATAGAACACTAATCTAGACTTGTAGACATAATTGAAAACTCCCTAAATAAAATATAAAAAAAAGACCATGGATGAGGAAGATTCTCCTTCACATAATGGCATAATGCATAGCTTGCCAAATGCATATTCAAGGCAAAAGATAGGTAAACAAAGTCCTTATTGCATTAATAGGTAGTTCTTATAATTGCTTGGCATGGTTGATCCTAATCAAGCTGAATATACTTTATAGTATATTAAGGAATGTCTCATCTTTCAAAAAGATAAACAAGTCTAAAATATGGGAGCCCCTTACATAATATAAATAAAGGGATAATATAGAAGGGGAAGAGAGAGAGATAAAGACACAGAACATCATTCATTACAGTTAATGAGTTGTTAGACTTTTAGACATATTTCACCAGGCATTTGGTCCAAGAAGAACAAGTCATTATAAACAAACTATTTGTGATCTTATTGGAAATAAATGCTCCAACTACATTTTCATTTCCCTAAGTCATTTTGATTTGAATCTTCCACTTGGTCTCATTATGAAGAGAAAATTCTCATATCTTCAAACTACCAAGGACACATCAAGATTATTTTGAGTAGCAATTTGTCAAGGACATGAGTTGGGATGATCTTCTCATTAATCATATATCTTCTCTATTTCTTGGATCTTGGATACAAATAACTATAGGTGAAAACCAATCTATGAATATTGGTTTTCCTATGTTTTTATATATGTATATATCACTCTATTCTATGTTTGGTTCCATTTGAGTCCACATCAAGTTCCACTCCTTTATTTTTTCCTCAACTTAGGTCAGACCTTAGTTTGGGTCCTTCGGATATGTTTTTTAGGTTGGGTCTATTTTGCTTCGTCAAGTTTCATCAAATTCCTTGAATCATCTCTTTGCTAGTTGTTGTAAGTAATCACCCTTATTATTAACCCTTTTGACTTTATTCTACTCCATCAAATTTTTTAAATTTGATTAAATATGGATCGTGGATCTTTGGGACCCATTTCCTCGAGCTTGATCTCTCATTGGTTCATGAGATTTGTAAATCATTTGATTTTCTCAAGATCTTGCATGCTTGAAAATTTTCAACCATGTAATCCTTCTAAAGTTTTTGACAAGGATTTTGAATCCAAATGGTCACTTTATGGTTTTTAAAAATGATTTTCACATAGATGTCTACCATAATGCCTACTCATCTTTCCTGCCACTAGAACCAAATGTCTAGACAACCTCTAGATGGAATGAGTGGACCAAATGAATTCCATGTGCTCCCATGCTTATCTTGAGCACTCTATAGGGTCTCTGCAAATTTGGACCAATATTTTAAAAATGACGAATTAAACTTTAAATGAACCCAAAGTTCTTTAAAATCTTTTTGTGCTTCATGAATTTTCCATTCTACTAATTTGATCTAGAGCTAGTTTAGACCATTTTGATCATTTAATCAATTAGTAAATCTACCTCTTTCTCTTCATCTAGAGCATTAGAAACTAGGCACAAGCTTAGAATGTGGGCCAAATATAGCCAACATTTCTATTTCTCCTAGGGGGTACATTGAATTTATTATAAGGGCCTTCAAAATATCACTTAGTAGTACCTTCTTTGTAGAGAAAAATTTCACTTGTTCCTTGAAGGAGAAATCAACACTTGTCCCTGTTTGAAATATATCTCCTAGGAGATACCCTGAAGTGAAAATCCACTCTTGTCCATGTTTTAAATGTATCTCATAGGGGATACATTGAAGGTATTACAAGGTACTTAAAAATATCACTTAGTAGTGCCTTCAGTATAAAGAAAAATTCCACTTTTTCCTTGAAGGAGAAAACTACTGTTGTGACTATTTGAAATATATCTCTTAGGAGATACCTTTAAGGGTAAATTCACTCATTTTAATGTTTGAAACAAATCTCCTAGTAGATACCTTTAAGTTTTTATAATGGCCTTCAAAATATCACCTAGTATACCACCATTTGTAATATAATAGAAGTAATATCGCTTAGCATTTTCTCATTCTTTGATCTTAATAGGTGCAACTCACAGGTGTGATTAGAAATTTTTTATGTTCCTTAAAGGCCTTATATATTCATTTTTCCATCTAAAAATTAAGATTATTTGATACTCTATGTCAATTTTCATAGAAAGCTATCTGTCTATTATCTATTTTCATCTACTTCTATAGTATCAATCTTTGCTTTCACTATAAATCTTAATTCATAGTTTATGTTCCTTTATGATCTATAGTGCTCAAGTGTTTGATATATTTTATTAAATTATAGTCTAAGTTAATTACATATATCATTGTATTAGAAGACCCAACTTGAGGGGGAAGAGTGGGCACCTTTGCAAGTGAATCTTCAAAAATTGTAGGTTCTTGAGCCTTTCCCCTATTTTGAAATTTCACCTCGACTAGTCTATGCACTAGAGCTCGTGGTTATCTCATATATAGGTAGATTCCATTATGAGTCACTAATAAATAAATATTGAAATCTACATTTATTTATCTTACAATAGTTCATCTTTAGGTTGAGACTCGCTCAACTCAACTAACAGTTCTTTGGTACCTTCTAGTAGTTCCCATTTTAGCTTCTTCTTTTCTTGAGGGCCCTTTTCAAAAATTCACCTAAGTATCAACCTCCATATACTTCTTTCATGAGGTAGCCTAATTCTCATCCACCTTGAATGATCTCTCATTTCAGTCCTGTGTATCACCAACTATATACATGGTATCCCTAAGCTCTCCAAAGTAATTTCCTTCTGAGTTAGACCTTCAAGCACCCCTTTTTGCTAGTCAATAAATAATTGAGGCCCATCGATCCATTTACTTGGTAAATTTAGTTTAAAAATGTGCTACCCTGATGCTCAAAATTTCAAATAAATTCTTGAGTTCCCTAGTAGGAGCATCTGTCTTACATGTGGCAACCCCATGCTCAACATTGCCAAAGAAGTGCCCATTTTCTTAGGAGAAACAAAAGATAGATAAATGTCATCTTCATAATTATCCATGAGTAGTTTAGGTCTATCTAAGCTTGGAGCTACATCATTCTTCATTAAAAAAAAATGAAGGAACCCACCATTTTTTTATAAATGGGGGTATCTCCCTTTAGTGCCTTTCATGTAAATGAAAATTCCACTTATTCCTTGAAGGATAAATTCACTCTTATGTATGTTTGAAGGGTATCTCCTATGAGATACCTTGAAGGTAGAATCCACTCTTGTACATGTTTGAATGGTATCTCCTAGGATATAGCTTGAAGTTATTACAAGGTCCTTCAAAATATAACCCAGTAATCCTTTCCATAGAAAGTAAAATTGTTGCACTTGTTCCTTAAAGAAAAATTCACTCTTGTCCCTATTTGAAATGTATCTCCTAGACATACATTGAAGTGAAAATATAACCTTTTTCATATTTTAAAGTTATATCCTAGAAGATATATTGAAGTTACTAAAGGAACATTTAAAATAACACCCATTAGTGCCTTCCATATTGAAGGCACATGCAAGGTATTTTTTTCAAGAGAATTCAGACTTTTCTTTTGAGATTTTTTTTGTAGCAAAAATTCATGAAGGAAAAGTTATCTTCAATATTTTTTTCCATGGATAAAATTTTCAAAAAAAATACCACACCCTTTTCTTAAAGGAATTATACTTATCTCTTTTGTCAAAGAATTCAAACCTTTGCACTTTTGCCAAAGTGTAAGCACCTTTTAAACTTTTTGGGGTGAACAAAAAGTTTGAAATAAATAAGGACTTTACATAATATTGATAATACGTTATTATTTTGTAAATTTTTATTATGGAAATATTCCCAAATAGGAAATAAAATAAAAATTCTGAAATAAATGACCCTTCAGGTTTTTTTTGGAAACACTAAGCTCGATGCAAGTAGGATTTAGGAAAGACATTGAATTCCTTGGAACTTTTTATAGCAGACAAAAATTTTGATGAAAATAAGTCTTTGGTATTTTGGACTGAGTCAAAAATATCAAAGACCTATTTCCATGAGACATTTTGTTCTTGCAAAAGAACAAAAAAAATCTATGTAATTACTAAGCAAAGACTAGATTTAAAGTCCCTTCAAGTTATCAAGTTATCAACCAATTATGCTTTCAAGGTGAAGGCAAGTTATACTAGGAGATAAATTCAATATATTTTTGAATTTATGACACCATCCTTTTAGGTATTTACTAGGATATTCCTTCAAATGCCTTGAAGTACACTTGTAATACTATCACGGTTAACCTGAAGGTATCTCTAAAAGGATGTGTTGTAAAAAAATTCACTCTTATGTATGATTGAAAGGTATATCCTAGGAAGTACCTTCAAGGTACCTATTGATGGAAATGTTGACACATATTAAAAACATATTTTACCTCATATTTCTCTTTTGAAACAAATGTTTGTAGATTATTTTACCAATTAGATTATATTGGCTGGTGCACATAATTTATGCCAATTTACACTCCCATCCTAAACTTATTGATTAGAGTGCACTTATTACCTTTATGTATCATGTGTTCCTTGGGGAGAATCCATGAATTCAACACCTTTTCCCTAGTATTATCCTAATTACATGAAACTAGCCTCTGTTTGTCAAAATAAGCATTCAACACTAATAGTGATAAATACCTTTGAAAATATATTCTAGATATGCATGGCACAATTATTTTATTATGTATGTGGTATATAAAATCATCATGCATAACCTTTCATGTGAATAATAAGTCTTGGAGGAGGTCAGTGCATGGCATCACATCAAGCTTAGGCGTAGTTGAATGCAATCACTATCTCTTAAATACTAGCAAGTTTGTCATGAATTGTCTCTCTGAGGGAGATAGATTTCCATCTAGTGAAAACATGTCTATATAATTGACAATATCCCATAATTTAGTGTATTTCCCATACCTATTATCAAAAATTGTGCCATCTTAAATTATTTCATTGAATTCGGTCAAGTCCTTTATATAAAATGGTGATGGCAAAAGTTCTCCCCTGAATGCCTTAGTTGAATATGCCATTGTAATTATCTATAGTGCTTGTAGTATGTTTACATTTTCTATTAAATAATATCCTTTTTGCTAGTCACTTATTTAATTATAAAATTTTCACAAGTAGCTAGGGTTTTTCTTAAGTAGGATATCGGTTGAGTTCAAATTTGTTTTAGAGCAATGAAGACATCAATTACTACACATCATGTATATAGCATTTTGCATTTAATTATAGTTTGCTACAAATACCCAACATTCACATGTTTTTTACTTTGTGCATAGTTCATATCTAGTTAGTTTAGTTGGTGGGTATCCTTAGAAAGTTATTGAGAAGTATTTTGCTTTATTGTCCAAGTATAGTGAGATTTCAGTAGTCGAGAATCAAAATCCAACTTTTGTGTTGTGACTAATCCTATAAAATATCTGAACAGAACAATAAACAAATAATAGATGATATAAAAAACCTAAAGAATAAAATCTCCAATAAAATACAACCCTTTAAGTTATCATCCAATAGTGATTTCAAGGTGAAGTAAAATTCTACTAGGAGATACATTCAACATCTCTTTGAATGTATGACAACACCCTTTGAGACATCCACTAAGAGATTCCTTAAAAATCCTTGAATTACATTTCTAATACCATCATGGTTAACTTGAAGGTATCTCCTATGAGATTTCTTGTAAGAAAAATTCACTCTTATGCATGATTAAAATGTATCTCCTAGGAGATACCTTTAAAGTACCTATTGATGGGAATTTTTACACATATTAAAAACATACTTCCCTTCATCTTTCTCGTTTGAAACAAATATTTATTGATTCCTTTGCCCATCAGATTATATTGGTTGGTGTACATAATTTATTTTTGGTTTGGTCATACCTTATTATTTTAAGTATGAGTTAATGAATATATTATGAAGATTTAATATGTATTTTTTTATTATAGTTTAGAATTAACATTTACTGATATACATTTAATCACTACTTAATGGCAAAACAAATTCATAAATTGATGCAATATGCACATTTTATTTTACAAAATATCAATATTTAAATCATTTCAATTTGTTTGTATAATATCTTCGAGTCAAAAATCAATTCCCACATTTAAAATGTAAAATAAGTCCTCACTCAAAGAGAATATGGATAAAAGGTAGAAGAAGGCCTCACTTGAAGATAATTTGGATAGAGTATCATTTAAACTACCAAAAATCAAATTAAATCCATGCGAACATCGTGCATTTAATGGTGGTGACAAAATTCTTCTTGATAATTGGTATTTTGAATTGTTTAGTCCGCCAAACATGCATGTAAATATATACTTGTTTAGCACTATATTGGGAAAGGAATCTTCTTTGATTAAAATAATTCTTTCATGTGATAAGGATGAATTTCAAGATGTCCTTCAATTCCAACTTGAAGTATAGAATGGAGACGAGGGAATTTTCTGTCAAGATATAACTAATTTAAATAATTCTACACCCAATAAAATGGAACTGATAAAAAATAACTTTTTCCTTATTGTAAAACATTTAGATTTCATTTGAATAACTATGATAACCTTCAAATGTCTAGGTTGATAGACATAGATAATTTGGTCATTAAAATACAAATATGTTTTTAAAAAAATATGAACCAGGGGAAATAAATTGTTCTACTTGCCACCATGCAAACATGTATTTAAGATACCCTACAGTCATTAAAAAAAAAATCAAGAAAACAAGACAAGCAAGGGAAATATATTGGTATGAAGATTTAAAATAGGATGTATAAGTAATCACATCAATAGAGAAAAATAAGATCAAATAAAAGGTTGGAACACTTTTGTTGACAAAACTTCTGATTAGATACATAGTGAATTATCTACATGTTATATTTCCTGTAGCAATTACATCTTGAACATTCATGTAGAGCTCTATGAATTAGGATATGCTAATATAAAAATAATAAATTTTAATGAGAGAGGTGTGAATGATATAATTATTCATTTGTAAAACATAACGAGGTTCCAATGAAGGATGATTTGTTAATTCTTTTTGACCCAAGTAACCTTAAATGTATTATTGAATCAAAGGAAGTACTAAAAGATATGATGGAAAGGAAAATCATAAAGTTCAAGATTGTAGATGGACAACACACAATTACAAAAAAACAAATAATTCTTTTAGAGGAGGAATATAATTCACTATCATTGAGACATAAATGTTTTGTTAGAAGGACAAAATTTATGAAAATTTGTACTCTATTCCATATTGTGCACAAAATATGTAACCAATATAATGAAGCTAACAAAATCATTTATAAGGATTCATTTGTAGAATTATTTTGATATGGATGTGACCTTATCAAACTAAGAGGTTGGAATAATCTTCAAACAAAAAACAAATGGATGAAATATATGAACAAGATAGACACTTGTACACACAAATGAGTTGTTCAACATAACAATTGTAGGAGAGAAAATACCTTCTTTTCATAGAATAACCCATTTGGGATTGTTTGAATAAGACATTTGATTTAATTTGGAAATGGTACTTTAATTGGTTTAGATACATAATATTTAAATCTAAATGGTACAATACTACTTAGAAATATTCAAGGGCTTTCAGACAAACAAAAATTAGAACTATCAGATTTATTAGAAATAAGGTCTATTTCCTTCATAAAAACCCTTGGGTATAACAACATGGTTACCTAGTGGAAAAAGGTGAAGTTATAAAGTAACATACTATAAAAAATTATAGATTATTTTAGCAACCATGATATGACATTTCCACTAGACAAAATAATCACAATGGAAGAGATAATGGAGAATTATATAGTTTATGTGAAAAGGTTTGATGTTTTGTGTGTCTTGAATGAAAGCATTAAAAAAAAATGTTGGGAAACATTATCTCAAGATTCATTAAGAATATTGAAAAATTATCTACATAATGATGGTTGTCAGCATCCTAGGATAGATATAAAAAGATTCAGCTATCATTTTGGGCCCCCATGTTTGTGTCCATCTATTTTAGAAGATTTTAGTGAAATTTTCATTCTTCATTTCAATGACAATCTGATAATTATTGATCTTTTGAATCTCAATTATGTTTTTAAGGAAGAAAATTTTCACCTATTTGTGCAATTATTGATTGATAAAGTTATTGTTGGTCTAGCATTTACACCTCTCCTAAAAATCTACATGTTGGTGATTTCTATTCCATGAAAGATACAGGTGTCATTATATGAGGTCCAAACAGTAATGTATTTGATTAGATAAATATTATATGTATCAATTTTTGTCAGGATCCCTCTCATTTTCAGCTACAAGGTTTCATCCTCCATTCACAACAAAGTATATTAGAGGAAGTTTTTGACATCTATGAAGATGTACCATTATTTGAAATGATTGGTTTAAAAAAACATGAAGGACATTCAAAAATGAACTAAATAACATATTTTAGGATAAAATTATCTCTAATTTCAATGTTTTAGATGCATATGATGTGCTACGGGTATATACAGGAGCTGGTTTGGTATTTGCTTATACAAAATTATAAGTAAATTTATATTTCATTACATAAATTAAAGATAAAATAATTTTCAATATTCAGTTTCAAAAGTCTTTGACAAATTTAGAGCAATCAATACAGGAACAACTGCATCAATCAATACCTAGTGCATAGCATTTTAAATTTATTTTACAATCATACTTCATTTTCCAAATATAACATCCTAACAATACTTTGGTGTGTATGATTTATTTTTCAAACCTAAAAACATAGAAATATTTGGGTGTATATCACTAATGACATCAAATTTAAGTGAAGAAACGATAATAAAGGAAGATCATATCAACAAACATGACACATTCCAAGTTGAAAAATGTAAGATAAGATCATGAACATTTTTTCAATTATATTATTTTTTATTTATCAATAATTCATAATACTGATAAAATATTTATTTATATGTTTATGTCTCAATTGAAATAGTTTAGAATGCAACTCTAAAACTTTTCGTCTCCAACACAACAAATCATGACACAGCTCTGCAAGTTAATGCCTCTACGAAAAACACATGGTAAAACTTACAACAAGACATGTTTTTAAAATACAAAAACAAAATCAATTGATGATGAGAATTTTTAGTTACTACATTATAAAATACCTTGGAGGGAACAAATAACCAAAGTTTCAACAAAAGAGTTCACCCATACAAACTATAAAAAGGAAAAAAAGGTGAAAACCCATTTCAATAAATATGTAATTATACAATTTCATATAAGTCTAGAATATATTAATTATATTTATTTATTTAAACACATTATAGTTGATTTTTTATTCAAGGAAAGGAGATTATAGAAGAGAATAAAATATAAACTTGCATTATCTTAGGATTTAGAAGTGTGGGTTCATTTTATTATTGTGTAGACTTCAATGTAGTTGTGTAGTATTGATATGATTTTTGTAAGTATTATCCAAGTAATGTTTATAGTCTTATATTATAATATTTATCCTATTTTTTCATGACATATCATCCATATATTATCTAGAACTCAAAAAGGTAAGTTTATTCATGCAAAGAGTATGTGGGTAGTATTGGGTTTGATCTTTTGAGTTTCTTTGGGTTTAGTTTTCATGTCTCTTTGATAAAAAAAGATTGAAGTCAATAACTCAATGTTTTTATATGTTATAATCATTACTTTTATAGGCTTATTTGGTCTAATTTTTAAAAAAAAACAAATAAATAAGACAAAAACACCACATGTTTAATTCAACAAAGTATAGATAAATTTTGATCAACTTTTACCAGTTATGTGTGAGCCCTAATATGTCTTATGTACTAAATTTTAAAATTGAAAATTATTTTACCAAAATTTGAAATAATTATTTAATGTTGTAGTTCAAAAGGTGATATCTACAAAGTGGAAGACTAAAAAAATACATAGATGCTATAATCTATGATATATATTTTTTTTGTTTATTAAGTTCAGCCATTTTTATTTTTAGTCATAAAAATACTAAAGAGAAGTTTGTGTCAATAAATACATTTCTCCTTATTTGATTTATGTAAAAAAATACTCAAATATTACATTCCATGTAACTAAATAACTTAGACTAAGTTTACTAGTTAATAAGTTTTTAAAGAAAATAATTGATATACTTAAATTGAAAAACACACTTTTATAAAGTAAAAAAGAATTGTAGTAAAATGATAGTAATACCAAAAATGGGTGGAAAAGTCATGCCCCGGATGCCAAACCAAGCTAAGAGATCCTCAAGAAAAAAAATAAAAATAACATGCCACAACCCAATCCATAAACATAGTTAAACTAATTCAAGTTCACATCAATAAAAAAATAATATGATGAAATAACACAAGTTGTTCAAGGAACAAACTAAGAAGTGGTCATAAACATGGTGTCTCAAGGTGGAGGTAGAGGTAAATAATCTTTAGGATTCTTTCCTTCGCCATATTAGGCTGGGAGATCATTATCCATAGGTAAAGGCTCCTTAATGCTAGCTTGCTAGTTAGTTTCAATATCATTCAAAATATATGAATCCTAGTGTGGAAGAGAGATGGCTAGTTCTAATTGTGGGAACATTTCATGCCCCCCACCATCACTATATCTACCTATATTATTTCTTCTCAAAGTATATGGATATAAAGAGTGATGAGAGGAGTTCCTAAAAATTTGAGACCTATAGTTGTGAGAGTGGTTTTACCTCCCCTATTTCTCACAATCCCCAAGAGGAGAGTGATAAAGTAGGGGATCATGTAGCTCACAAATGAATACATAAGGAGCATTCCCCCAATGGTCTAGGAGGACATATAAATGATGAAGCTTGATTCATACCTTGTCCTTTTAAATCTAAATATGAAGGGTAATATTATCAATAATTACAAGTTGGTTAGTTATAGAAAACATTTTTCCATAATATCATTATTAAGAGACAATTCATTTTTAGATTTATAAATTTTAAAAAGCATATCAACATGAATTATATGAAATAATCTATTATAACTTGTAGGTAACATGGTAGAATCTTCCATGAAATCCATTTTCCAAGTGAATATTTAAGGTTTGAAGTGGGTTAAAAGGGCATGAATCCATCTCCAAGATGACTGGGCATGGAAGTAAAACCAAAATAGATGTTTTATGGTTTCAAGGTGGTGACAGGGTGGGCCTGTGAGACTTATAACACCCACATGTTTGAGTGAATTTTTAATGTGTAAAAATTGGTAAAGGATAACAAAAAAGTAATTATGTCTTTAAAATCTACCCAAATGTTATGCAATCTCTATGCACAATCCCAATAGAGGGATTGGAGAGACCAATGATGGTTAAGAGCCTATTTTCCAATATATTATGGAGATAAAAAAATTTAATCTAGTTGAGGGTAATATTTATATAATGGTGTGTCTATAGGGTAGGTATAGTACTTCAACCATGGTGCAAGAGAGGAATCTCTAATCTTGTGCAATTATTCATCAAGTATAGAAATCTATAATTCAAAAATGGATTTTACATCTTACATGTTAAGATGGAATTTGGAATTTATCATAGTAAAGTGAAGCCAATCCCTATAAATCTTTAAAAATAGATCACCAATCGTGAGAATACATTTTTTAAAGAACCTTAAGATTTTGATGTAGGGGACCATTGAAAAAGGACATTGTGCAAGTTTAACTCAAGAGACAACCATAATGATTAGTAGTTTAGATAAAAACCCCTTCTAAACTTGTCTCGCACCCAAATAAGGTGAGTTTTTAGGTATTCCTAGGCATTATATATAGTTTGTGTAAAAAACTTACCCCATAATTTGATAGATACTAGAAATATAAGTACATTGTGAAAACCTATGCCTTATCAGGATTTCCTACCAAGAAGTTAACCTTGAGAAATGTAGTGCCATAGAAAATGTTTCCATTAGTCATCACCTTTTATGCTCATGAGGATCTATTTAACCCTAATAGTGATTCCCTGAAGATTGATGTCAATAATCTCCAACGCAAAATTATTTAAGATGATAATAGATGGCCCAAGAGACTCGATTAAAGCCCTAGTGTCATTAAGAATTGTCTTATAAAAAACCTCATAGAATATTTTAAAGATTCACATAGGAAGTATTTAAAGGGTCCAAGCAATTTGAATAGTAAAAATGATTTGTATTGAGCACCTTTGAACAAATCTAGAACTTTATAGCCAAGGTCAAAGGCTTAGTGATCTAAAAATATATTTCTTATCAACTCTTTGAATGACATAGGATAAAAATTTTACATGAGAGGGTCTAAAAACAAAATTAATGATTAAAAATTTAAATTTAATCCCTAAAATAATCCATTCCCACATATATTCCTCCAGCTAATGAGGTTTGGATTATAAAGATAGGTAGTAATAATGGGTTTTATGCTAGTGGATAGATGACCCATATTCAAGGAAAAAAATATCTAAACATTCTATGGCATGGCTGACATAACATTAATCCTATTATAGGTAAAAAAAGGAGTCATTGACATAGTTCTCAATGATAAATTATTGGTCCCAATTACACAGTGATCCATTTGACTATACCCTTTGAAGCATAACTAGCCAATAGGTAACGAAAACCTTCAGTAGCCAACACATAAAGTGTAAGGGATATGGGGAAACCCTATTTGATGAATTTGTGAATATCATATAATTGATACTTAGATCCATTAATGGTCATACAAGACACAAAATCTTGAAAAATCATATTAATAGTATGAAAAAACTTGGGGCCAAACCCCAGAGTATGTAACATATCATAAGAAGACATCACTCTATATGACTAGAAGATTTTTCAAAATAAATATTGATGAACAAGTCCTTGTGGTTAGATATTCTATCCAATTCCATTTCTTCACATATGATAATAACATTATATAAAATATATCTATGTTTAAGGAACCCAATTTTCTCACTACACACAATTAAAGGATGTGAGTGCTTAATTCTAAGAGGTAATAATTTGGATATTATGTGTTAGGACACATCAACAAAGTTATGGGTCTCCAATTAGTAGTTACCTTAGGATCCCATGCCTTGCGGATGAACTTAATGTTTCCCTGATTAATGAGGTTGCTTAAAGAATTGGTTAGTACTATTTCATAGTAAACTCTATAGAGATAAGGTCTAATAGTATCTCATAATTTTTGATATAGTTTATATGTAAATCAATAAATAACTAAAGATTTATTAGAGGACAATTACACAATTTATTTGTTAAGGTAATCTAGAGTGATAGGTCCATCACAGGTAACTCTCTAAGATTTTAAGACTTTATAGGGGACCACAACAAGGCATTTAGAGAGGGAAATCTCACAATTAGGCAATAAAGGTTATGCCACAAATACACCATGGTAATTATGTACAAATGTTTGGAGGACGTTTGGGAGTCTAGTAAGCTTGTTTGAAGTACTTATAATGGCTTTTATTTTATCATCAACTTATCTTGACCAAAGAAGAATAAAAATTTCCTTGTTCACTTTATGTCCTACATTCAACAAATGCAACCTTGTTTATATTTGGGTTACTCTACTCTTATAAGCCTCCAAAACCTTGAGCTTGTGTCTCGACATAGTGGTTTGAGTCTAAAAATATGAGTTTAAAGGTGTATCTTCTAATACATGTGAAACCCTAAGGTATTCATAGTTTTTATAAATTTTGAATGCATTTCCTAAAAATATCTACTTATTTTCCATATATCCAAAATATAGAAGTGGTGTAGGATACCCACAAAACCAACACTCAAATCATCAGTGTCCCTTTTGTGTCTATGGGCCATGATCCAAATCCTAGTGATATTCTCCATAGTCTACTCATGCTTGAGATTGGTAGTGTTGACATTGAACTAGGAACCCTTAGGATTAACATGAGGGGAGGTCCTATCTATGAAAAAATAGATTTGATGGAAATGTCTTAGAAAAAGAAGTCTATAATGATAGCCATAGGTCACCCATGAATAATAACAAAAAAAATAATATCTTACTCTGCAAGGCAGGAAGGATCAAAGAATTTGATGATTCATTATTATGATTGACAAAATTAGAAACAAGTGAACAATAAGAAATTTTAATCTCCACTTATAAAATTATTTAGTTCTATGACCCTATGTTTATCTCAGGTATAAAACCAATATTCTCATGGTCTTGCACATAATCTCATAGGGAGGTGACCTTGTTTGTCTTATGTAGATTCAATCATGTTAAAGTTACCATAAATAATATGATGTGCATTTATTAGGTAATCATCAAAAAATATCCAATTTATGGTGTTTTCCATATCATTATAATCGTAAGGATTGACAAGGCCAATGTTGTGATTATCAAAGTCAAAAAGAGTCCAAACCACCTAGTGACTAGTGTTAGAACCCAAAGAAATGATATTTTGAGATATTTCAGGTCCCAATAGGGTATAAAATCCACCATATCCATATTCACGATAGGCAGCTTAAAATATGTCCCTAATATAGATAGTATGAGTTGTAGATTGAAGAAAAAAAAATAAAAAAATTGAATTCTTACATAGATACAAATTTCATGTGAAGAAAATGATGAAAATTATTCCTAATGGTATATTTATGAGTAAAATTAGTGATCCATGAAACATTATAATAATAGAATATCATTTGGAAACATTAAAATTCATGTCATTCCCTTGGAGAGGTCTTAGAGGATTGTGAACTGATCAAAAGTTGACCCTCAAAGAGAAAAGTCTCTCATTTTGAAGGATTTCCATTTATTTGGCACATAATGATGATCTATAGATGGAGAAGGAATACATGAGTAGCACATAAGAGCTTTGTAGATTAGGATTACAATCCCAAGATCTAAATTTATATCATCAACCACTAATAATGGTTATTACAAACATGTTGTAAGAGAGAAATATGGAGAAGACACAAAGTAAGAAACTACTTATGGGGACTAAGAAATGGGATGTAGGGGTTTAAATTATGAGGGTGTTGGGGATTTATGAGAAGGGGTTGAGTAACTTACCCCTCTATGGGCTAATATTGAGTTATATGAGGTATAACAATTCCATGGGTATAAGTATTTTACTATTAAAAATTATAATATACCCATTAGAGGACTAAGGTTTTATCTTAGACCCACTTTCATGACAATGGATCATAATATTCAGGATCATTAAAGGACGTTTTTTAATTATTTGGTACAAATCCTATCACCTAAAATAAGTGTCTATAATGTTAATATAGAGCACACTCTAGGAGAATTGGTTGTTTCCAACTTGAATGTGATTGGACTATTTGAGATGCTTGCTGAGGTCAATTTTGACACAAACCCTTCTCTGAGTTTGGGTTGTATATAACTTTTCTTAGTCATGAAAGATAAAGAGATGAAAATTATTTATAATCTAGAAGACAAATTTTTACAGAGGTAGAGGTAAGCCTATAAACTCTACCCATAATTGGATTTTAATCTTAGCTTATTCAAAGACTTGGAAGTCTCTAGTCTAATGTGAAAAAATAACCAGGTTGTTGCAAATAAACCATGTGACATGGTTAACAATGGATCTAAAGTGTTTAGGGTTTGTGAAAGTAAATGACAAGAAACCCTTGCTAAGGTTTTGGACTTTTTAAAGTTTTACCCCATGGAATTCTCAATGGTTCTCAATTGATTATTTCATAATGATCTCTAAATGAAATTGACCCACAAAGTAAGTAACTATTTTAAAATTTTAAAAATAGTGATAGGTTTTATCAAAATTTGGCAAATCTAGAACCAAATCTAGAAGAGGAACATCAAATTCAAAATCAATACCTCAATGTAAAATTTTAGGACATATTTCTAAACTTATTTGGATGACATGGCTTCTCTTTTTCTTGCCAATGGTACTTGCATCAAATGACATAGGTAGGGTGGTGGCAGGCATTTAATATAGGGTGAGGTGACTAACCACCCAAAGGAAGGATGGGAAACCTTATTGAATGAAGTAAATTCATTTTCAATAGCTATCATCTAGATATGATACATTGACATTATGGTAAGAGGCAGGTGAATCCCTAAAATCACACCTACCATAAGTGATTCATACTCTCCTCTCTCTTCTGTTAGCAATAATACATATTCTATTATTTCAAACTTTTAATATATGTTTATAAAAGTGTGTAAAATTTCTAATGTAAATAAGCCACACATGGACCAATGATGGGCTTGTCATAGAGGGGCTAGTAGCTTAATGGGTAGATCACTCCAACAAAAAATGGAATGTCCTAGGTTTGAGTCCTATTTTGTCCATATGAGTTGTAGCTCAACATGTCGTATTATAGTCATACTATGATCTCAAATCCCTTGTAGTCTGGCTTAAGGGGGTGTGGAAATAAACCAAATGAATACCAATGATGGGCTCTCTATATATGGGTTAGTAGCTCTGTTGATAGAGCACTCCAATAATAAATGGAATGTTCTAAGTTTAAGTCATGGCTGGTCCATATGAGATTTATCTAAACAATTAAATTGAAATTTAGGATAATCATCTATTTTGATTTCTTATTTTATTTTTGGGGTTATGTTATAGGGTGTTGTAGTCAATCAAATTTTTGTTTAAATATTGATATACATGAATTATAGTCTTAAGTGTTAGGTTGATGAAAAATATTACAACCATAAAATCCAAACTAATAATGAATATTAAAAAATAATATTTAAAATGTTTTAGATAATTTATTAGATAGTAGTGGTGTATATGATTTCCAGAGACTGTTCACTATGGGGGAAACAATAATTTAAATTTTGACACTTCAAGTTTTGTTATCTTCTTTTCTTTTTCATTTTCATTAGTATTTTAAAAATTGAATTATCTTCAAAATGTGTAATGAATGATCTTTAAGATATTTTATTATTATAAATATTATAATTATAAAATAAAATAAAAATATTTTATTAGACCAAACATGATTAATCGAATTATATGTTGAACTTGTTTATATGACTCTTGATTTCATAAATTTAGGAATTATTCTAAGAAATTATTTATTGTTAATATTTTAATATATTAAATGAATGAACAAGTCTTTTAGTTACCAAGGAAACCCTTAAATGATCTACAGAAGTAATGATATTGAAAAGGAGGCTTTTCAGTGTGTACTATAATTGTGTTAAATTTGAAAATGAATTATATGTGAATTTTAAATTTGACTAAAATAATCAAGATATTATGATAAAATTAGACATCATAAATTATATCGATGTGTTTGAAATTTTAATGAATGGAAAGGAAAATAAATACAAATATAAATTATAACAGATAAATTCTTAAAGTTTTCATATTAAGTATATTTATAGAATTGATTAATAATATCTGCTAATCAATAAAATTTAGGTGTGATGATGAGTAAAACATAAACTTAATGGATTATTTCCTATTGATAACATATATAAGGATAGGGTTGCAGATGGTAGCTAGTTGGAAAATCAAAATTAATTCCTCTAAGATAATTCTTACACCACATAGTGAATAGGGTGGAACATTAAGCTCATGGGAGGAGTGTTTTTCTCATGTTAAAAGGTGCTCTATTTATCTTAAAGTGATCTTAGCCATCCTTGATGAGGTGAAACCAAACATTCACTCAAAAATAATATAAAAAATCAACATTTAATCATTCTTTCTATGATATATATATTTAGTGTTGACCACTAGTAATAAAGATAATAAAGTGATTAGTGTAAAAAATATGCGCCTTCACTGATACCCATAGTCAAAATAATTGACTAAAGAGAATAAAATAAATGAAACCAAATTTTTATGAGACATTAATACTTCACCTCCTAAAATATAGGTTTCGTTTGACCTATCATTTGTCAAAATTAGGGATAATATACCCAAAATAGTTTAATATTAGCATGGTAGTTTCTATTTTTTTCTATGTCTTAGGAATGTGGTCCTCAAAATGGGTATCCAAATTTATCAAAGTCTAGAAATGGTAATATGATGCCTATTAGAATAATAGTTTAAAAATAGTAATTAAATATTTTAATTATATTAGATAAAATTTAGGAATTTAACATTTATTTAATTTATTTGCATTTTCTTAGATTAGAGTTTGATAAAAGAGTTATAATTTCAAAAAATAAAATTTTGGGTTCCCCTCCAAATCTGCAAGTCTCCTAGAAATTTGGATGTCTATAATGCCACAAACAATAAGGGTATTTTTTCCAACATTTAAAAATAACTTATTAGTTATTTAAGTGTTTATTATTTAATAAAAAATAAGGTCAAATGTAAATGGTGTTATGTTAAATATTTATCCAAAATCATTCCTCGATAACCTTAAAAATACAACAAAATAGATTAGTAATATATCAAAATTCCTCTCACAGAGTGATGCAAGATTTTGAAAGTGGGAAAGCCAATGAATTCATAAAAACCCATAATATTATATAAGTTTTGAAAAAATGAATCTCCAAGTATATAAATATAAAAAAACAAGGGAAAAGGATAAAAATGGCCTTAATAAAAGAGAGTATTACAATAATAAAAGATTAAGCTAAGAAGAGACTAGATGGTATTGTGTTATATAGAACAATGGGAGAAGAGATCTCAATAAATAGAGTTAAGAGAGAAAAATGAGTTACATGAGTAAACTTCATATGTGTGCCAAGTATATTAATCCTATTATGAGTGATAAGGATGTATATAATATATAATGGGAGGAGTTACTTATGTAAGTAACTCATAAATCTAACAAGTGGACAAGAGAGTTGAGTGACATCTCATAAATTAAGTATGAAACACATTTATAATTATAGTAAATGAACATATAATAAAGACATAGTACACACATAAATAATTATAATAAAGGAAAAAATAAGGTTAATTCTTTTTCACTCCACCCTTAAATTTAATTTGGGGTTATAAAATTTGATAAAACCATTTAAAAATAACTAATAGAGATTAAATTATAGTATATTACCCCTTAATAGAAACTTCCTTCAAAAGGAATTACAAGGATGTGATAAATAAATAAGAAGAAGATATTTCCCTAAAGTTCACATGGATGAATATCTTATCATCAGTAATCTATAAGAATCCTCTTCAAATAATGTGGTCAAACCATAATGGAACAAAGAAAAACATCAAGTATAAAATATATAAAAACCCCTATAAAATAAACAAGCTAAAACCAATATTTTTTGTTAAGTAACCAAAATGTTAAAAAATAAGATCTATATACATGATGTAGTAAAATTTGATGTATAACAAGGCAAATGAATCAAAAGATAAATTTCATCACAAAGTATGAAATTATACATGGAAAACATTATAGTCTAAAAATACAGAGTTACAATAAAAAAATATTTCCTTTGCAATATAAAATCAAGGAATGTATTAACAAATTGAGATAATCAAATTGGATAACAATAAGATGTGTCTATAGAAAAATATGTCTATCATGAAGCAGTCAAAGAATCATCACATGAAAACACATCAAAGCCTCTATAAGATATATTCTTTTTAGGAATCTGTACATTTTAAATCTTATAGGTCTAATACTTAATCATTCTTTGACAATGAAAAGTGTCATGATTGGATTTACCATAATATTTTGATGGATGTAATATCTAGCATTCAGATATGTGATGCCCATTCATTCCACAACATGTACAAGGTTTAACATTTTTAACTAAAACATGAAAATTACAAGAACTATGAATAAAATAAGCTGGATTATAGGTCTCTTGGTTATGAGGACAACATGATTATTAATTGACATTAAAATATGTTATATCATCAAACAAAATAGGTTGAAATAAGTTTACACACTTACCAAGCCCACCACCTGAGTAGCCCATACTTTGCATGAAATTTAAGTTAGGGTTGATATAAGAAGTGTTCAAATAAGTTTTATGTGGTTTATAATCGCAATAAGTTTCATCATTAGAATAAGTGTTATATGAAATAGATGGAAATGTTTCAATTAGGGTGTCAAATGAGGATTTCATATTCTCTAATTTATTAAAGAAATAATTTTGAAGTGTAATAACAAAATCAAACAAAGTAGTAATAGTATAAGTCTTAAATTATATTTCATGTTTAAGAAATTTGTTCATTTTTAAGGTAAATTTGATGTTAAAAATTTTTAAATCCTAAAAAATTTGGTAATTTGAAATACATTATGAATGTTTTAACCTTATAAAAAAAGTCATGATGCTTTTAGAAAGCAACTAGCTTACACAAATTGGTTTGTTTCAGTTGTTAGAACAATCAACATGTCAATGTAAGTCCACATCAAAACATCAACAAAGGAACAATTACCATAAATTACTATATTTTTATTTGGAAAAAGGAACAAATTTTATAGCATAATTTGATGAAATATTTACCACATTATATAACTCAAACAAATTCTACACATGAAAAAATCATACATGACATTAAGAAAATTTAAACTAGTTAATAAATAAAAATGTTGTCATGAACATGAAAAAACATATCATGATCATTAAATTTTCTTTGCAGAGAACCAAAATATTATATTAAGGAGTAAATTATTATAGCTCTAAAATTATTATAGAACTATGAAGGAGAGATAATGCTACTCAGAAAACCATGCTCAACTCTGAAGGGGATGATACCATATGCAAGAATAGGTAACAGTACAAGTAACAACTTTTAAGGATAAAAAATCAAACAAGAAAATATGATTGTGTTAAAAATATAAATAAAATGAAGGCACAATGTTAAAAACATAGGTCATGGGAACTAAAACCACATAGAACCAAGTAATACCAATGTAAAAGATTGCATAATGATAAATCAAAAGTTAGAGGAATAATGTACTACACAAATGATAAATAAATATATAAATAATAAAAATATAGATGTATCATAAAAATGAATGCCAAAGAATATTACACAATAAAATAATAATGGAAAATAAGATTCGTTTAAAAAATTAACCAAATTAGTTATAAAAATGAAAGGATGTGATGCATTTTTAATTATAATAAATTAACACATAATAAAGACTTAGGACAAGCCTAAATAATTATAATAAAGGACAAAAATAATCTTAATTCTTTAGTACTCCCCCCTTAAACTTAATTTGGGGTTATAAAAGTTGATAATACCATTTAAAAACAATGAATAGAGTTTAAATTTTAGTATACTCCTCCTTAATAGAATATTCATTCAAAAGGAATTATAATGGTATGAGAAACAAATAAGAAGAGGATATGTCCCTAAATACCACAAGGATGAATGTCTGATCATCAATAATCTCTAATAATCCTTTTCATACAATGTTGTCAAACAATAATGGAACAAACACCAACATGAAGGAGAAAATATGCCAAAAACCATACAAAATAAATAAGCTAACACCAATATTTCATGTTAAGTAACCAAAATGTCAAAAATAAGATTTATATATATGATGTAGTAAAATTAGAATTAAAATAAGGCAAATGAATGAAAAGACAAGTTCCATCACAAAGTATGAAATTATACATGGAAAATAATATATTCTAAAACTATAGAGCCACAACAAAAATATATTTCCTTTGCAATATAAAATCAAAGAATGCATAAATTTTTTTAGATAATCAAAATGGTGAAAAAGAAGATGTGTCGGTAGAGAAATATATTTATTGTGAATAAATCAAAGAAGCATCACATCAAGATACATCAATGTCTCTATAAGATATACCTTATTTAGTAATCTATACTTTTTTAATCTTATAGGTCTAATATTTAATAATTTTTTGACAATCAAAAGTGTCATGATTGGATTTAACACAAGATTTTGATGGATGTAATATCTAACATTCAGATATGTGATGCCCGTTCTTTTCAAAATATGCACAAGGTTTAACATTTTTAACCAAAAAATGAAAATTACAAGAAGAATAAATAAAATAAGATAGATTATAGGTCCCTTAGTGAGGAGGATAAAATGATTCTTAAGTCACATTAAAATATGTTAGATCATCTAACAAAATAGGTTTAAATAAGTTTACACACTTACCAAGCCCACCACTTGAGTAGCTCATATTTTAAATGAAATTTAAGTTAGGGTTGATATAAGAAGTGTTCAAACAAGCTTTAGGTGGTTTATAATCATAATGATTTTCATCACTAGAATAAGTGTCATGTGAAAAAGATGTAAATTTTTCAATTAGGGTGTCAAATAAGGATTTCATATACTCTAATGTGTTAAATAAATAATTTTGAACTATAAGAACCAAATCAAACAAAGTGGTAATAGTATAATTCTTACATTCTATGTCATGTTTAAGA
>JARHVA010008078.1:367500-402500 GCA_037957365.1 Torreya grandis
ACATACTAAATGAATCTAGATTATCATGTATGTGTCAATCATTGTTTGTAATATGTGTCCATCCATATGAATAGGTGGCTCAAGATTATAATGGCTAGCTAGACCTTTAGCTCCATCATTACGTCGTGAAGTGAAGCTATGAAGTGATATTTTTATAGAATAGATGTTATATGAGATGGCTCATGGAGCCCATGGATGCTCTAAAAGTATAATAATGTGTCATGCATAGCTGAATGTATGCTACAAACTAGTCTACTCTTGGCCATTCTGAAAGATGGAGGTTAGGTTGTATGAAAGCCATTCCAAAATAGATGTAATATACTTGTGTTAAAACCAACTCAGGACCTCAAGTACCCAGGAAGTTAAAATTGTATGAAAGTTTTACATGATAAATGATGTCAACCACCTACAAATATATTAAGTCACACAACTACTGATAATGCCTAGGTAATAAACTAAACTCAAAAATAAAGAAGACCAATATACCATAAACATTGCCCCTAATCACTAGTGTTTGGAACATGGATTTTGATCTACAATTTATTTCAATTGCTTAATATAAAACTAGAATTGAGATTCATCATGTTGTGCATGATACCCCTATATCTAGATTCCCTAAGAAAACTATACTAAAATTACTCATTCTAACTGATCTGGATGTACAAAAGGTGTAGTTGAGTTGAAATGTTTTCTTATTACTGGAAAACTAGGATGTTTTTTGGATGGACAATAGCACCAAAATGAGGGCACCCTTTTGTTTGGTTATTCTATCCATTTTCATCACTATTATCCTATGATAAAATTAGTTGTTAATCTAGAATTATCATTATTTTTTTATTCTATTCTGACTGGTTTGACTTTTTGATTCTAAAGTGAGTGTTTTGAAAAATATTTTTTTGTTTGTTAGGAGATCTAATATCTATGATAAACCCCCTATTTATTTCTTCCTTTTCTAAGGTTAGTAATGAAGACTCTGCAATGACAAAAATCAAAAGAAATATCCCTATAAGTGTGTTATGTTGCATAGATACATAATACACCAATGACAATTGACAAGATATCTCAAGATATAACAATATTTGTATTGAGAGATTGTTAGATCAACAAAGGCATGCCTAGATAGATGTAATAAAGTGATAATATGGGCAATGTATTGAACTAGAATTAGAAATGTTAGATGTTGTATGTTATATGTTAGTTTTTAGTTGTCAAGGAGGGATTGAGCATGATGTCCATCATGGCATCCAAGAAAGAAAGGTAAATGAATGATATGGATCATGGCATTGAAAATATGGAGAGGAAATCAAATAAAAAGCATATAAAGTAGTAATAAATAAGTATAAAATGTTGGGAAAGTGTCTATGAAAATAAGGGATATGGGCACATGTCACTCAAACTAAAAATTAAGTATAGAAGGCATGTTCAAATGCCACATACACAAATAATTTGAAAAAAGAAAATATGGGCACGAGGGCCACAAACACATAGAATATTAAAAGAAAGGAACATTGGAAATTTTCTAAATGTAAACACACATGAATAGAATCAAAAGACATTGGAAAATGTCCTAAGGCATACATAAGAAAAAAATTGGAACTAAACATACAAGCATATTGAGCTACATAAATCAATAAAGGAAAGCATGTAAACTAGAAATACAAATTCATCTAAATAATCAAATCAATAAGTAAATGTATGCAAGATATGTTAATACAAGACTAGTTATATGCTAAGAGATACACAAGTGCTAGATACTAGTGAAATGTCGATATCATAATCTGTGTAATCTTGTAAGTAATTTACATTAGTATGATAACTCAGAGTGTGTAGTCTAGGATTGACAAAACTTGGATGGTGTAGTCATGTACAAGATACCCCCAGTGGGTATGTATATCGATGTGTGCCTCAAATTTAGAATTAGGAATGGCCCATCAATGGGTAAAGTGAAGCAATCAAGTAGTTGGATGTCACTACAACCACTCAAAAGAGATCAAGTGAATCATGGTAATGTAGACAAATTTACATATAATAGCATGAAACAAAAAATGTAAGTCCTAGCATGATAGTAGTAATCTAAGGCATAGAGTATGCATGCAATCAAAATATTTTTTGTATTTTGATATATTTGAATATTTTTGTGTTTTGATATAAGTTATGTATAGGAGAAATCGGGTAGAAATGATACTAACCAATGAATCTCATGGGAGACTCACTATCATGGTGTCTTGTATCATGGTGGCTCATTTAAAATGAATTGAAGTGGGTTTTTATGTGAAATATGTCCTTATAAAACTCACCTGTAGTGAATATTTCTCTGAAGTGGTACTCTACGATGTGTATGACTGAGAAATAGATTGAGATGGAACTAAAACCTATGATGGTGGATCATTTAATACTAATTGTAGTAGGTTGCTACTTGAAATAGGTAAAGGAAAACTTGGTCATAGTGAATATTTCATTGAAGCAGTAATATATGATGTGTATGTGTATGAAGCTATATTATATATGCATAGAATACACTATTGTATGTAGGTTTAGATTGATAAACTAGTCCCCAAATTCATTGAGTAGGTGGGATAGAAGATCTCCTATGAGGATTTCTTTGATAATCCGCATTAATCTCACGATGAGTAATCGATGATTTCGGTGAAGGAATGTCCTAGGAAGACTCAATCATAGAAGAATGAGGTGTATGGTTATATGATGGAGGAGATATTGGTACCGCCTATGTGAATATTATGATGTAATTATACATACATTTATTAATGTAATCTCTAAGTCCAAAATAGTCATTATCTTTGTGTCCATGGATACGATGATAGTTACAAAAAGGTTGATGTGGTTGTCTATGTAATAATGTGGATCTCGTCACTTGATAAAAGGTAATGTGATTAACCTCCTATATAGTAGTGATGATAAAATGACAAATTGGTTCTCCCTCTCTGAATGAAATTATAATGGTGCCCCACTATTGTTCTTTGTAGTGTTTATTGTAGGTTGTGATTTCTAGTTTTGATACGTAATATTTCTTGCAACTAATTGACTAGGTGAAGGTACATATATGTGATTGGCACTACGGTAACTTTTAAGCTTTTTTATTGTAATATGATTTTCCAATGTTGTGATATTTTCATGTAATAGTTGATTTTGCATTTGTAAATCTAAAATAGATTTCTCATGTTGGTGATTTGATTCTTTAGAGTCTCACAAGTGAAAACCTTAGTTGCTTCTAATTGAACATGTAGGCACATATTTTGAAGAGGTTTTAAAGAGTTATAGGTAGAATGTATACATTAGGAGCAATAGTATAGTCTACCTCACCTTTAGTAGTGGTGATAGCATGGACCTAGTTAGAGGGAAAGTAGCTATCACCCTCTTGAGTGAGAGGAGGAGAAAGGATTTCTTTCCTCTACATGAAATATGACATTGAAAAAAGAGCATCCAAAGAGGCATATACTTCTAGGTAGAAACTATGCATGTAGGCTAAAATAAATGTAAGTGGAGTTATAAACTGTATACCAATATGATTATAGAGAATATTCCACATGAAAGATAGAAAATAAGGGATATAAAACATGAAATTATACATGTATGCATAAAAATATGTGACATGTGCTATGACATTTATACTATGTTTAGCATGATAGACTTATATATTTTTCCCTATGAGAGATAGAGAGCAAAGGTTAGAGAGCATGAAATTATGCATGTATGCATAAAGAGTTTTGACATGTGACATAACATTTTGAATGTGTTTAGCATGATAATCTAGAAAAAAATTCCATATGAAAGATAGAAAGTAAAGGGTTGAAATCATATATTTATGCAAGAATGCATAAATATCTTTGACATGTATTATGACATTTTTAATATGTTTAGCATAATAAATCTAAAGATTTTTCCATATGAAAAATAGAGAGTCAAGGATAGAGAACATGACTTTGTGCCTAAATGCATAAAGGTCTTTGACTTGTAACATAATATTGATAACATGTTTAGCATGAAAGTTTCCATATGAGAGATAGAGAGTATGCAAAAGGAATATTGAAATCTTGTGTAATTTTAGCAATAAATGTTGTAATATCATCACTTACTATGAAAATTGATTATTAAATGCAAAGAATGAAAATCTATACCAACATACGATAGACTTCATCATTCATATACATGATAAGATATATTATGATTTCTTTATTATTTGCAAGAAATGTAAGAAAAGTTTGTAAATAAATGAGCATCATTTTGGCAATTTGGCTATGGATGTAAGGTGATACCTCAAGAAGAAAATTAGGAACTAGTATATGCAACTAGAGATTTTTAAAAAATATTTATTCAAAATAATATGAATTTTTAAATTTAAAAGTTATTTTTTGATTTTGATATGCAACTAATAATTCAAAAAATGATTGAAAAATTACTTAAAAAATAACTGGGAGCTAGTTAATGTAAATAGGGTCTTTAAATTTTTTTTTTAAATTTAAAATTACTATGATAATTTGAAAAAAATTATATGAATTTATAGAAAATTTGTAGATTTTTACTTGAACAATTTAAGAAAAATCAGAAAATATTTCTAAAATTAGCAATATATGTTTCCTAGTGTTTAGAATGTGCTTGTATGCAAAAAGGAGCTTGTATGTACAAACCAGGGTTTTAACAAAATATATGATAATTTTTAAATTAATTTGCATATTTCTAATTTTTAAATATAGCAAACATAAATAAATTATGGTAAAGAATAAGAAATAATTTACCCTAGGGTTTCTAGCATTTTTGTGTGAAATTCAAAGTAAGTCAGGTTCACCAAATGTTTTATTGTTTTTGGGAATAATTAATTTTTATTTTTATTTAATAAATAGGTATAATTATGGAAAATTATTAAATAATATTCCTAATTATTGATACTAATTTTTTAAATTTGATTGTGATTTGACCATTCTAAAAGTAGGAAGAGAGCAAGGAGAAATGTAACTTAGCTTATTCTATGTTGTCTAGTCTGAGACAGGGTCTGTGAATTCATGTAAAAGACTCAGATAGTGTCAAAAATAGGTCCCTGAACTTCATTTTCTGATTGGATAGGATCATCAATTTTGGGACACCCCACTATTAGATGGTGTAGTCATTTTTTGGCACTATTGTCCAGGTCATCTGATTTTTTTGTTCTACTTGGTAGGTTTCTATTATCCTATTAGTGAAATATCAAAGTTCAGAAGTCTATAGAGCTCATTGTGCATCTTTTTAAATCCTAAAATCCCTAGGATCTGTTTATTCTTGAACTTGAATAACAACTTGGGAAAAAGGGGTTAGTGTGGAAAGGATACACTTGAGGCACTTCACACCTCGTGTGTGGGCATGTGCCTATATATCAATACTCCAAAGAAGGATAAACATAATGTAGGTCTCGCATTGAAGTGTTTAGTGTAATTATGTATGAAAATTCAACTAAATACAAAATTGGGTATACTTCAAATGGATATGGACTAATCTAAAGACTTGGTTTAGCTTGAAGGTGCCTAGGTTAGCTATATGCAAAGAATACAGAAGATTGTTGTAGTGGTCTTGTTTGTATCCTTTTTTGCTTGAATGATATTTTTCAACCCTTCTAAATATATATTGAATATCCTTTTATAGGGAAATTAATGATCATGGATTAAATGGATTCTCATTAGGTTAACATGAATTAGGACAAGGATCTAGGACAAAATGACAATTTGAACCAAATTTTCACTTGGACAACGGGGCCAAAAATAGGACACCCAGGGTTTTAGCTCTCCTGTCTAACTTGGGCATTATTGTCTAAAGGGAATAAGCCCTAGGAGGATGGATCAGAGCCTAAAATAATTTTCTAGTTCTATAAGGGTTGAATCTGAAAGGATATGGATGACTGATAATTGATGAAATGAAATCCTATAATGTTTGTGTAAGCAAGTAGGAGGACCTATGGATTGGGTTTCATTAGCCACACTAAAGTAACCAAATTTTACATTTTACATCCATTCTGGTATATGTTGAATGGTTAATAATGTATATTTCCATGTTTTTTAAAATATTTATTTTTTTATTTATTTAACATAACATTGGATGTATATCCCTTTTCATAAATGAATTAGTATTTAGTGGCATAGGCTTGCATGGGCCACAAGGGCTCCACGGCTTTCTACGACATTGTCTAGTCTTTTAATACTTTATGATCATTGTGTTGAAATTTGGCCACATTGTGGTAGGTATCCACGAGTTTTGATTATATGTTATGTGTTTTAGGATCTTATCTAGTACTATTCACTTCATAACATTACTTTCAATGCTAGTCTCTAATTTTAATGATAATTTTATTCCCTATCATTTTATTTATTTTTGTACCATTCATTTTTTGATTGTTTATGAAGACCCATATGATATATTTTATTATTGGTTTTCATGTAGAAATAGATATTAATTTTAATTCAAAATATTTCCTACATATATAAAATTAGGGTAGATTTCTCAATTGCAAAGCAAGCATCCCAATTAGAAAATAATTTTTTAATTCAAAATATATTGAATTATACCTTGTATTTATTTGTGTATCACTAAATTATGAAGTGTTAAAATAGGTTAAATTTCACTCACATCACTTTTACCAAGAGTTACAATAGGATAAAGAACATATTATTTAAAAATAAACACTACACACATGTACTTAAGTGGGAGAACTTCATGAAATTTTGAGGCCATCCTTCTATTATATGTCTATATAAGTAACACTTAACAACAAAAATGTTATTAGGGTTAGATTAAATTAAATTCTAACCCATTTTATATTAAAACATAGGTTTGAAAGAGATAATAACTAGGGTTTTGAGTTATATATAGTCCCAACTTCATATGCTTGAAATCTAGGTACATCAACAAAAAGGTGACATAAAACCCTAATAGTCATAGCCATGCATTTCTCAATATAATTAATATTACTTATAATAATTAATAGGTGATATATGGACAAATGTGTCAACATAAGTGTCAATAGGTAGACTCAAGTGTCTAGGGTTCCAAAAATATTATTTCTATAATCTGACAGTTAGATCTTAAGAATTAGCCTTCCTCCTTCCACCACTTCACATCTCAAATCCATCTAAAAAACTAAAAATAAGATAATCATTATATCTTATTTATATTAATATTTTTATAATATCAATTGGCATTGTACTTTACACATTTGGTAATTTTACAGATCTAATATATTATGTTATCTAAATAAGGATAAACAAACTACTCTAGTATAGTTTTATTCATCCATTTGATTAGAATATTATGCCCATTTAAACCTAATATCATATCTTAAAAAAAGATTAATCATTTAGTGTGCACAACCCATACGATATAATCACACCAGTCGCTAACTTGATTTAGGGTTTCTTCCTGCCAAAGATTTTTCAAGTTCTATTTATTTTTCACAATTGATTTTTATTAGATGAGTATGACATAAGTGATGGTTTTTTATCTTTTTTTCTAGGTATTACACTCTTTATTTTTGGTTAATTAATATTTACATCACTAAAGATGCATGCTCTTAACAACACCCATATGGATCCTTATCCCTTAGATCTTATATTTAATGATCCTAATGATCTAAACATTACTTGTGAGGATCTTATGGCTAGAAAAAACATTAATACCCATACTTGATTTATAAAAACTACATATAAATATGACAATGAAAAGACAAATAATGTAAATGAAAACATTTCTGGATAATGATGAATTGATAACATAGTTCTTATTTCCCTTATGATTATGATTTTGATTCCATAAATTTTGAAAATGAATGTTACGAACCTAGATCTCCTATTTATTATACATTGCTTTATTAACAATCTAATAATGAGGTCCTTCAAGAAAAACCAGGTAAACCCTTTGATAGAAAATTACATAGAATTCAAGCTTATAAAACGAACATGCAAGAAAATATCATTCCAAATGTTGAAAATAGAA
Source organism: Torreya grandis (assembly GCA_037957365.1). NCBI lineage: Eukaryota > Viridiplantae > Streptophyta > Pinopsida > Cupressales > Taxaceae > Torreya > Torreya grandis. The sequence continues at coordinate 375,472 of JARHVA010008078.1, forward strand.
ATATTTCATGAGTATAGAATGGTAAAGATAAATTCATACCTGAATGTACATCCTCTATATTAAATTATAAACATGTTATAACAAATGAATGTTTACCTTCTTCAAAAAATATTTAAAATGTTACCAAAAATGAAGATTTTATTCCTTGTTTAGATCATGAAAATGAAAAGAGTAAAAGTTCTTATATCTCTATATATCTCAATGATACAAATGAAAGTAATACTTCTATCCCTATCCTCTTAGGTTGGAAATAATAACATGATAATATTACTCAAAGTAAGGTAGATGCATAGTCTTCTCCTCTTACTCCAATTCAAGATAGATAACAAAATACATTTTCTAAATGTTTCCTAATGAAATAGTTCCCCAAGCCATATAACACTAATTCAAATGTTAGGTATGCTAATGTTTCTTTCTCATAATTAATGATGTATATAAAACATAAAGTGACATTGTGTCTAGTATGCCTTGAGAATGTAATGAAAACTCATTTACTCAAGCTCTGGGCCATGATAATTGTATCAACCTTCATGACATATAAATTGACATAATTACTTATATCAAATCGACAAGTAATATGAATACTCATGTACCAAATGTTTTACAATCATAAAATGCTACTACCTTAGAATGCAATAATACTTGTAAAGAATCCATCATTCTTGTATTTCATATGAATTATAAATTAAAACATACTAGTGCATTTTAAAAATATACAAACATTCACCCTATAAACATTAAATATATGATGAACACTATGGGAGATATTCACAATCAAATGAAAATTATTAAGTTACAAGTAATTTCACATGAGGCTACTTGGCATGATAATACTCTCAAGGATCAACCACTTCATGATATTTTTTTCACCATCCTTATTCCACATTTTATTTATGCCTATGTTACCTTCATTCAATGGTCAAGGAGACACTGTAAATCACTTGAAACAATATGTACATTTTTTTAATCATTGGACTGAATATGGACACTTATTATTAAAATACTTCCATATAAGTCTAATAAAAGAGGCTATTGACTGGTTTTATAGCCTTTCAAATGGCCCCTTACTAGCTTTCAAGAAACTTGATGAAAAAAATTTATCTAATTTTCATAAACATAAACTATCTAAATTACCTTTGGAACATTTGTGATGATTAACACAACATAATTAAGAGTCTATTTGAGATTATGCTATCTATTTTAAGGATATATTATATTCCTTGAAATATACATAATTACTCTTGGAAGTGCATTACATATTTAGTATGCTTATTCTTTCTCCATTAAAAAAAATATCATTGCATAGGCCTTTTACTTTATTTGATAGATTACACATGGATGTGTATAAATATACATGTGTATTAAAAAAAACTGATACTGAATCATCTATACCTTCCTCTAAGGGCAAACATTTTACAATAAATTCATACAAGCAAAGAAACAAACTTGGGAGGTCCATGAGCCATCTCATATACCTTAATCTAAATCACTAGTTCATACCAAGGAACAAAATGTAAATGTTTTACACTGAGGAAATGAATTCATATAAAAAGTACCTATTACAACACATATCTATCCTAAAAGATAACCCCTTCATTTGGATTGGTTAAGAGAAAAACTGCATGATATATAACATCACTATTGGATAAATAGTTTATTACTCTTCCTCTAAACTATTACATTCGTCACAAAGATTTGAAAATGTCAAAGGACAACCCTTTTGCACTTATTGGGGTATTAATGGGGATTGTGATAATGATTTACTCACATTAAAGAAAAAGATTACACAATTTGTAGTCAAATTTATTACAAATCATAAATAGACGGCATGGTCTCCTCCCACTTCTTCTAGAGCTCACTCTAAGAGGTTTGAGACACCCCCATGCATCTCCTACTAAGGAATTCATGCTATATAGACCATTGTAGAGCAAAACCATAGAAAAGAATTATTTCCCATAGGACACGCTTTACAATGACCAATATCTCCCACATTGATCTTACCAAGGAACTAGTGGTTGATAAAACTCTCATTAGAGGTGCATTTGGGGGAAACATAGAACCAAATATTACTTAATCCAATCATACTTCGACATATATATTTACTACATGGTACAAATAGACACCTAAGCAAATTCAAAAGGATATAGATGAAACAAATACATTTGATACTTCTAGATATACACAAGATATTGTATCAGAATACATAGCAGATGCGTAATTGCCACACGTTCATTATAGTCAAGAATTTTTATGCCAAACTAGATTACACTGTGTACAATGGTTTTCCTTATTATCACTAAATAAAAGAAAATTAACTACTAATAATTCACCACGTGTAATAATTTATCACATTTCAAACTTATTACATAGACAAAATTAAAGCATTCATAACCATGAACATAGAGTTAACTCCACTATGATCAAATATCAAAGAATAATACCATCATATATATAAGGTGGCAAAAATGCTTATACAACAAAGCCAATCATACGTAGGGGGCAAATACATCGAATTATAATATTTTTCAACGCTATCAAAGATTCAACGGCGTAACACCTCTCGATGTCAAGTCTCCAATATCTTGCCCAGAACCACAAGATCGAACTGCTCGTACAGTCTCTCCTTTGATTCTCTTAGATGATGTAGAACAAATTTCCTCTCATGCAGAGCTCTAGTGGCAGTAATTTGGATGGAAAGCCTTCCAAAAATGTGTAGAACTGTAATGCAATAGCCTTCACATGGGGTAAATTACTTTCCGCCAAGACACCCAAGCAGAATGCTGTGGCAGCTGCATCAAATGGCAGGATTTGTTTATATGCAGGGTGCCGCCTCTGCCTTCTAGATAGTGCACCATTGCAAAAGTTTACGACCATTCTAAATTTGAATGGACTGCAATTCAAAACCCACCGCCAGATTTATATTTAATTGTTGCCCAACACCGATTACTTCAAGTTGTATTATTGAATTTTGGTAGGAAATAGCCCACTGAAATATAGAAGGATCGTATACTTCTTCCCAGGGTACATCGAATTTTCGTACGAAATGATTGCAGTGGAATTGCCTATAATCTGATATCATCCTTTGGGAAAGAATACCTGCGGTGATATCCATTTTCTCGTTCAAGTGGATTTCAGCTGTTGACGTGGCAGGAATGTTTGTTGCATATTACCATTACCCATATGGTGCAGGGACCCTCTAAGTATATGATCCAGAACGAAGTCTCTGGCTTCCATTACAATTTCGGAACAACGGCATAATCCATATGTATGTAGGTATGTATCACTTTATATATGTCAATGGCAACTTAGTGGCTTATCAGATGGCGCAGTGACCTAATACATTAAGATTCGCAATGATGGAGACGCAGACGAATTCTAGTCGTAACCGGATGAGACGTCAAATAGGAATTCATTGGATTATCAACCCCAATTCAGAGACTGGGATTTAACTGTGTACGTTTTTGAAATACAGTTCTTTCAAAGTTTATGTGTGACTTTTATGGGGCGTCTTAGATCATTGATATATGCTAATTTTCTTTCTTGTTCAGGCATGCTTATGTGGCCAGTCCCTTAGACAAACTTGGTCTTCAACAGGGTATTAAGACCTCACGTTCTTTATAAAAGCCTCGCAGACGAGAAGTTTCTTGATCTTGATCTTGATCCCAGGGTTTCACGTTTAAACAGCCAAGAACATGAATTTTGGTAGAATTCGTTAAGTGTATTATGCCATATCAAGACCTTTATTATGAATGATGGAATTAGCTTACAGAGAATGGCATCAAATGTTACTAAAATATGGACAATTTGCATAAGCTCAGGTCACTCAAACATTGAGAAGGAATTGAAAGTAAAGCTATTTTAAGATTTTACTTTTACTTTTTAATGTTAACATTGTCATATGTATGTTGATAGAATAAACGCACAGAAAAACAGAGGAAACAAATCAAATAGATTGACACAGCAAAAGCAAATACAGAATAAATAAATTTCATTAATAATCTGTCAAAAGCAATACACATTCTTTATCCTCCATCCCAGTAGAGGTGCGCAGCGCTCATTCATCTATTTTTAGCATACAAAATAACAGAGCTTCGCCGCTTATACTTTTCTTCATATTAAAAATTGGTTGCCTTTCAGTAGAAGTCTCGCGAAGTAGCACGAAAGAAAGAGAGAAAAGATATTAAATGTAGTCCATAAATGCAGCTGTGAATAGGAGATATATGACGTTATTTGCAATCTTTAAAACATTAAGACTTGTCAGGGGATAAATATGAGTCGGTGGCACAGCTGGAAAGTGAGAAACGTGGCACGGGAGAATAATTATTCTATGTTGAACTATAGGTCCATGTCTGCCAACAATCCCCCTTAATCTTCAATGCCATCTAAATTAATGGTGCTCAAACACGTTCATTGCAAGTGCCTTTGTAAAGAAATTTGCTAGTTGCTATTTAATCTTACAAAACTCAAGATATATATCACCATTGTTCACCAATTCATGAAAGAAGTGATACCTAATATTTATATATTTCATTTATGAAACACATGATTTTTAGACAATACAATGGTGGAATTATTATCACGATATATCTTTGTAGCTTCTTCTTGAGTATGCATCAAATCTAAAAGTACTTTTCTAATCCAAATTGCTCGGCAACATGCTGCTATGGCTGCAACGTATTCTACTTCAGTGAATGAAAGTGTAACAATTGGTTGCTTCTTCGATGTCCAAGAGATAGCACCTAATCCAAGATGAAAAACAAATCCAGGAGTGATTTCTCTATCATCCATGCTACCTCCCCAATCACTATTTGTATATACAATCAGCGTGAAGTCATTTGATGTTGTATACATGATTCCAAAACACTTTGTTCTAGCTATATATCTCAATATTCTTTTTCCAGCTTTTCAATGAGACTTTTTTGGATTGTCCATGAATCTTGGTATAAGACTAACTCCATACATAATATTCGGTCTGGTAGCAGTAATGAATCCAAAAACTAATAAAAAGAAAATTATCAATAGGCCAAGATCTTAAAACAATACTTAGAATTGATCCGTATTGATTGTTTGAAATAATTATAAGCCCACACCATGATTAAGTAAGCCTCAACTCAGAATTTAGAGTTTACATGCAAAATTTTTAAAAAAACTAAAATCTGAAAAATTGTCTATTTTTGAAAACTCTCAAAATATGCCAAAAATATTCTAAAATATCTTAAACACTATAATTAGATTGTGGGATAAAATTCAACTGAAGTTGATGTCTGGTTCTAAAAATATATAATTTTTGAAAATAAAAAAAATTCAAAAAATTATTAAATCACAATTTTGGACCCTCAGATGATCACATATGGCCTCCAAAAAATATTGAAAACATTCCTACGTAGGTAGAACTACTTAGGGATAGTAACGCACTTTTAGATATAGTTGTTTTGATGCATAGAAGATCTCAAAAAGATTTACGTGTCAAAAGTTATGACCTCTAGAAGGTTGGCCTATTTTTTTCTACACCATTCTCCTCTAGTTGAAAATAACTCAGATCCTATGAATTGCCTTGATTCTATTACTACCATTTTTCCTTGTCAATCTTTTTCAGCTCCCATTTTTTAATCCAAGTGTTTTCTTATTACAATCTTTCCCATTGCACCAAATACCTGTTATAATTCCCTTGCCTTGTACTCATTGTCTTCATATCTAAAACTACCACTACTTTTCTTTCTTCTTCTTTGAAAATTACTACTTCCAATTTACTTCTTCATATTCGTCATCTTCACCATCTTCTGCATGGGATTCATATAAATGTAAAACATTAAATACTAGAGATATATCAAGATTCTATGGTAAACTCATCTCATATGCATTATCATTGATTTTTTTCACAATTTTGCATGGAATAATTTTTTTGTACCTCAATTTATTATATGTGTCTTTTAGAAAAAAAAAATTCTCAAGTAAATCATTACCAACTCTCATTTTTCAAATACCTTAGATCTTCTGACATCTGTTGTTGTTTTATATTTCTCATTACTTTCCTGTAACTTTTTTCTCAATCCTTTCAACTATTGCATATGCTATGTAAACACTTCTGTATCATCACTAATTTGATCTGCAATTGGTAATTGTATCAAATATAAAATACCCATAAAATTTCTCTGATAAATAATTTGAAAAAGTAATTTTTTGATTTATCTAGTCAATGAATAGTTATATGGAAACTCAGCTTGTAGTAAAATTATGTCCCATTACGTTCACTTCTCTCCCACTATGCATCTCAACAAAAATTTTAAGTTTCTATTCACAACCTCTATCTTTTCATCTATTTGTGGGTGATATGCACTACTAAATTGTAGCTTACTACCCATATCCACTATTGAATTGTAGCTTAGAAATATCATGTCTTTATTTAAAATAATACTTTTTGAAACACCATGCAATCTCACAATATCTATAAAAAATAATTCTACAATTCTAGTGGAATCATTGGTTTTATTACATGTAATGAAATTAACTATTTTAGAAACTCTATCTATAACAAAAAAAATTAAATTGTTACCTCTATGTGTGTTTGGCAATCCCAACACAAAGTCTATACTCAAATCTATCTATGATCCTCTTGGAACTAGTAATGCCATGTATAGTCTAGTATTTTGTGCATGCCCTTTAACCACTTGACATATTTTGTACTTGAAACATATCTTATCACATCTATCTTCATCTCTGACCAAAAATATTTTTCTTCCATCAAAGCTATTATCTTCATCTTACCAAAATGTCCAACCAAACCACCAGTATCTAATTCTCTTATTATATTGTCTCGTAGAGACCCAACTAATATGTATAATTGTTTCTCTTTAAAGAGATAACCTTCTTGTATAAGATATTCATCAAGAATAGAATCTCTCCCACTTGTTAATGGATTCATGTACTTCTCAACTATATTTCTAAAATATGGATCAGTATCATATAATTATTTAATAGCTTCAAATCTAACTAATTCACCCACCATATTAGTTAATAACACTACCCTCCTGCTCAATGCATCCGTAACCTAATTTTGTTTCCTTGATTTATGTTTCAACACAAGAGTATACCCCTGCAGAAAGGAAACCCACTTTGCATGCCTATTATTCAACTTCTTTTGTATATTTACATACTTAAAAGCATTGTGACCTGTAAACATGATAAATTATTTAGGCACTAGGTAATGCCTCTAATGTCTTAATACTTATAACATTGAATAAAGTTCAACATCATAAGTAGAATACTTTGTCCTTACCTCATTCAGTTTATCACTAAAATATTCTATTGGCTTTCCTTCTTCACTCGACACAATACCAATTACCATAAATAAAACATTACAATCAACCACAAACACTTTGTTAAATTTTGATAATACTAAAATTGATTTTTTTGTAATCTTCTTCAAAATTTCAAAAAAAATTGTGTCTACTCTAGCCCATGTAAATTCTTTTCCTCTCATGCAATCTGTGATTTGTGCCACAATACTAATAAAGTTTTTGATAAACTTTTTGTAAAAGGTTGTTAAACCATGGAAAGCTCTTACCTCTATAAAAAATTTCAGAATAGGCCACTCAACAATTACCTTTATTTTTTCTCCATCTATTTTCACATAATCTGTTGAAACTACAAATCCTAAAAATACCAAACTATTCTTCATAAATTTGTACATCTTCAAATTTTCATAAAATTCATTTATTAACAAATTCATTACCATTCTCAAATGATGTGAGTGTTATTTTTTAATCTTAAGGACTATCAAAATATCATCAAAATAAATAACCATAAACTTACCAATATATTCTTGTAGCACTGTATTCGTCACCCTCATAAATGTGCTAGGTGAATTAGATAATTCGAATGGTATCACCATCCACTCATATAAGCCATCCCTAGTCTTGCATACAATTTTTCACTCATCTCCTTGATAAATTTGAATCTAATAATAACCATTCCTTAGATCAATTTTGGTAAAATATTTTTCTCCTCCAAGCACATCCATCATATCATCTAAATGAGATATAGGAAATCTATACTTTATTTTAATTTTATTAATTACTCTACTATCAAAACACATTCTCCATCTTCCTTCTTTCTTTGGATTTAGCAATGCTGGTATTGCACATGGACTCATATTCTCCCTTATCTCTTTCTTAGCAATTTAGTAACCTATTTATTTAATTTTGTATATTCTATTGGACTCATACTATAAGCTGATTAATTGGGTAGAGTTGATTCTAGAATCAAATCAATATAATGTTAAATATCTCTCTTGATGATTATAGAGTTGATCATAATATCTGCACATTCTTTCAACCCCTTGCTTCTATTAGTATTGACACTATTTTTATTTATTCATTGTTTATTATTAGTACATAACACCAACATGCTACCTTCATATTTTGGATAAATTTTGTAATACCGGGCATGTTTTTGGTCTTCTCTTCTTTTTTAAGAGGTAAAAAAACTACTTTTGTACCACCTTTCTAAAAAGTGTATGTAGTCTTTGTTGCATCATGAACTACTTTCCTATCAAATTTCCATAGTCTCCTCAATAACATATGACATGCATCTATTAGAATAATATCAAACCATATTTCATCATTATAAGTTTTTCATATAGAAAACTTGATTAAGCACCTTTTATCTACTATTACCTCATTCTCTTTCTTAAACCATGAAATTTGATAAGGGTTAGGATGCTTTTCACATTTTAGATTTAGTTTCTCCATCATTTTTTTAGAAACCATATTTTCACAACTACCATCATCTATAGTTACTTTGCACACATTTCTACTTGAAGTACATCTTGTTCGAAAAATATTTGATCATAGCCATGCATCACCACCTTTATTTTTCACTTGTTCCTTCCTTGGAGTTATCTTTGTTCTTCACATCATGAGATTCTCTCTAACATCTGTTGGTGTAGTTTTAATATTTTACTATTTTACTTTAGCCTCAACTAGATTTACTCTTGGATGATCTTTTTTCCTTCTCTCTTGATCTTGATAGTTTGGACACTCAAATGCTCTATGCCCTTCTTCTCGACATCTATAACAGACATAAGATCTGTTTTGATTTAGAAACTATCATCTAGCACCATCATAACCTCATCCTCTCTAAAATCTTCTTCCCCTTTGTTGATATTGAAACGCTTGCCTATTATCATCTATCTTTTCTGTACCACATGATGATTCACTTTTATTGGCATTAAAGCCACCTGTAGTGATATTAAACCCATGTCACCCCCTTATTGAAGGGTATCCACCTCTTCTTAGACCAGTAGATGTCATTCTAAAATTTTATCTATTTTCTTTTTCTTCTGCCTTTAAAACTAATTGATAAGCCTTCTCCATCTTAAGTATTCTATGTATGCTTAATTCATCTTCAATAGAAAATTTCAAATTATTTACATACCTTGTAGCCATCTACTTTTCTATTTCATCATGCTCCACTCATACGAAAAGCTTATAAAATTTATCTGTATACTCTTGTGTACTATGATCTTTTTGCCTCAAATTTTTAAATCTTCTGTATAGGGTTTGTGCATAGTCCACAAGAATAAATTTATCCCTCAACTTTTTTTTTTATATTTTTCCATGAATTAATCTTCTATTTACCTTTTCTCTATCTCTCTTTTTGCAAGTGATCCCACCAAATCATTACATGACCTTTCAATTTCATGCATGCAAACTTTACCTTATTGTCTTTTCTCATAGTCTTCCACTCAAAGAACTTCTCTATGCTATTCATCCAATCTATCAACTTCTTTGATTTTCAACTACCTCCATAATCTATAACATCAACGTTGATTCCTTCATATATTCCTTCTAAAGCCTGAACCATCCTCTCTTCCATTGATGGAGGCTACTCTTGTTGTCCTTTTTGATAAACTTTTTTATTGTGATCGATGTGTTCCTCATCACCAACTTTTCTTTTTGGTTGATTGGGGATAACCTCTATTAATTATTGAGCTTACCTTTGCAACTCTTGTATAGTTTGATTCATCTATGTAACACCTCCTCATCCTCTCGCCATTATTTACTCCTCCAAGATTCAAACTTTCTTTGATACTAGACAATAAACCCAAAAACTAATAAGAACAAGAAAATTACCAATAGGCTAAGATCTTGAAACAATATTGATAATTGATTCATATTGATTATTTGAAATAATTACAAACTAACACCATGCTTAAATAAGTATCAACACTAAATTTAAGGTTTACATGCAAAATTCAAAAATGACTAAAGTCTAAATAAAATTTTTATTTTTAAAAACATTCAAAATCTCTTGAAAATATCTTAAACATTATAATTAGACTATTGGAAGAAATTCAATTGAAGTTGATTTCTGATTTTAAAAATATATATATATTAAAAATAGAAAAATCTTTAAAAAATCATTAAATCATAATTTCAGACCCTTAGATGATCACATATATCCTCTAAAAAATATTTAAAACATTCTTATGTAGGTGGAACTTCCTCTGAATAGCAATGTACTTTTCGATTTGGGCATTTTGATATGTGGAAGAGCTCAAATAGAGTTGAGTCAAAAGTTATGGCCTCTGAAAGGTTGGCCTATTTTTTTTACATCAAAGAGTTAGATATATGAGGCACCTACTAATCTCTTGAATAAAATTACATCGACACTTGAACTTTTATCCTCCTTGATAAGTGTTAAACCCATTCTAACTAGTGTATGAGCTGAATTTACATTCAACATTTTGAACATTTTGAATAAATCATTAGCATACTTTGATTGAAATATAAAAATTCCTTACTGAAACTGACTTAATTCTATGCCAATAAAATATCTCATAAACCCTAAATGAGTTATTTCAAATTCAATTTTCATGGATGTCTTAAATGATTCAATTGATAATTTTTTAGTAAAATTCAAGTCATCTACATACAAACATACTATCAATTTTTTTCCTTAATTATTCACTTTGACATACAAATTTGGTTCATTTCCACATTTTTTAAATACATTGTTCACAAAATATGAATCTATTCTACTATACCCAGCTCTAGGAGCTTGGTTCAAACCATATAAGGCATTTTTCAATTTTTAGACCTTGTGCTCTTCTCCTTGAATTTCACAACTGGGTGGCTATTTTATATAAACTTCCTCCTCCAAAATACCATTCAAGAATGATAATTTGACATCCATTTGATAAACCTTCCAATTGTTTGAGATGTAATAGATAACACCATTCTAATAGTGTCTAGTCTTGCTATAGGTGCATATGTTTCACTATAATCTATGTATGGCTATTGTGTCAAGCCCTTAGTTACTAGTTTTGCTTTGTGTTTCTCAAAAATTTCATTGGAATTAAACTTTATTTTGTAAACCCATTTTACTACAATCATGACCTTTATTTTAATAATTTTTACAAGATCTCAAGTTTGATTCTTTTCAATTGATTGATTTTATTCATCCATAGCTACAATCCAATAGTCACCTTCAATTGCATCCTCAAAGCAAATTAGATTAGCTTGTGTAAAGAATGCAATATCAGAACATAAATCCATATTTTTAGCTTCTTGTTACTCCTCATAGATCTCTTTTAGACTACAAGTTTTTTTTGAAGTGTTTATTGACCATGATTTTAATGATGCAAGTGTTGGATTGGATGATTCACTATTGTTATTATTAGCTCGATTAGATGGATTTGGAGTGCTAGGTGCCTTAGAAGGAGTTGTTGGAACATTTTCTTGTGTATCTTCTTCTACCATCTCATTTTCATGTAGTATATTTGTTAAAATTGTAGTTATTTTGTCAATGCTTCCATCCCATGCTTCTTCTTCAATAAATTTTACATCGTGGCTGATTATTACCTTCTTTGTAATTGGATTGTATAACTTGTATACTTTGGATTGTTTATTATATCCCACAAAAATGCATTTTTTACCTCTATCACCCAACTTCTTTCTCTATTCTTAAAGTATCAAATAATTAGCTACACATCCAAAGACTCTCAAATGTGAGACACTATGATTCTTCTTGCTCCATACTTCTTATGATATCTTATTTATCACTGCTTTTATTAGACATATATTTAAAAAATATACCACACATACAACCACTTCAACCCAATATTCATTTGGTAGATGTTTTGTTTTTATCATGCTTTGTGTCATTTCCATAATTGTCTTATTATTTATTTTGACTACTCCATTTTGTTGGGGTGTGTATCTTACTATGAATTATTTTCTTATTACATTTGCCTTGAAAAAACTCAAAAAATTATTTGATATGTAATCACCACCTCGATTAGTTCTCAATGGTTTGATATAGTACCCTCTTTTCTTTTCAACTTTTGCCCTGAACTCCTTACAAACAACAAACACATCTAATTTCTTTTTCAAGAAGTAGACCAAAGTTTTACGACAAAAATTATAAATTAATGTCAATAAATATGGATTACCAATTGTGGATAGTGTTTACATCAGTCCATAAAGGTCTAAATGGACTATTTCAAGTGGATGTCTTGCCCTATAAGATTTCTCAACTAAATTTTTTTGTCTATATTGCTTTGCAATTGTGGAAATTTCACATGTTTTAAGTGGATTTATTAGTGGCAATCTATATGCCATTCTTTATCTATACAACAGCTATAAACCTCTAAAGTTTAGATATCAAAATCTTAAGAGCCTTAACCAAGATTGATCCTTACATGAAATTCTAAATACCACTTCAGTAATTATTTGCAATATTTGAGGTTTTAAACATATTTCACTTTGGATCTTAAGAGGAAACATTCTATTCCTCATCTTTTCAACTTTTATAATTAGCCTATTGCTTGGTTTTTTATCCAAAATCACACATTCACCATTCTCAGAAGTATATCTTATACCCTTTTTGTATCAATTGACCAATGTTTATTAAATTGTGTTGCAATCTAGTGATATAGTATACATCAGGCATATGTTTCTTTTCACCTTGTTTTATTCTTATGTGAATTGATCATTTTCCCATGACTGATACTTTGTGATCATTTCTCAACCTTACTTCTGATTTTACTATATCATCAATTATTGTAAACAACTCCTTATCTCCACTCATTTGATTAGTATACCTACTATCCAAAAACCATTCTTCATTTGAGCTTTCTCATGTAGCATTACATGTTATCAACATTGTGTTTTTTTTTACTAGTGCTGGGTTGTTTTTCATTTATAAAGTTTGCCTTTTGTTTATTCATATCATATTGGCTTTTTATACATATAGATACAAAATGCCCAAATCTTTTAAAATAATGACATTAGATGTTTGATTTATCATGCCTTTCTCCATGATGATGATTATGAAAATGGTTGTTCGCTCTTCCTCTTGATGGTGTGAAAGATGTATATGGGCTTGATATTAGTCTACTTTCAAATTGTGGAGATTGTCTTCCACCTCTTCATGAAATGTGACTTCTACCTCTGATATAATTTGATCTCCCTCTTATTCTATTGATTGAAAGCTTAGTTTTGAATGCATTGTCTAATGAAAATGCCTCTGAATGGTTTAGTCTTTGCTCATGTGACAATAGTGGCCTCATTAATTCATCAATTGATATCTGAGATAAATTGTTATATTCTTCAATGGCCACTACTGCTGAATCGAATTTTGCAAGGAAACTTCTAAGTACCTTTTCTACAACCTTATGTTCTTCTATACCCTCAGCTCGAGTTCTTATTTGATTTACAATGCCCATTACATGTATAGAAAATGAGTCTATATTATTTGATTCTTTCATATGAAGATTCTCAAAATCTTTTCTAAGTATTTACAATTTGACAATTTTAACTTTGCTTATATTTTGGTATGTTGTTTGTAGGTTTTCTCATACTTGTTTTGACCTTGTAGAAGCTGCAACAAATGGAAAGAATGAGTCCTCCATGGCTTGCTAATGAAAAATAATGATTTGGAGTCTTTTTTTTTGAGTAAATTATTTTCTCCTTGTGATGATACCTGAAGCTCAGGGAACCCATTTTCAACTAAAACCCAAACATCTTGTGAGTAGAACTAAATTTTCATTTTTATACTTCAAAAATCATAATTTTTCCCATTAAAAATTGGTATATGGTGTTGTGAAATGCTCCCAGTTACTCTTACCTTGTCTTCTATAAAATAAAACCAATTTCCTTTCTTTTTACTTTATGTTGTTAGAGTTTTTCCGTTAATCTCTGCGCGTTACGTCCAAGCTTTAATCTATAGCTCCTTCCTTGGTCTGCTAGCTGCAAGCTCTAATACCAGTTTGATGGAATAAACCCACAGAAAAACAGAGGAAACAAAGCAAATAGATTGATACAGCAAAAACAAACACTGAATAGATAAATTTCATTAATAATCTGCCAAAAGCAATACAAATTCTTTACCCTCGATACCAGTAGAGGTGCGCAGCACTCATTCATCTATTTTCAACATACAAAATAACAGAGATTCGTTGCTTATCTTTTTCTTCATATTAAAACAGAGTATGTTAACAATGACAGATATATAAAAATAAATAAAAATTGGTTGCCTTTCGCTGGAAGTCTGTCGAAGTAGTACGAAAGAAAGAGAAAAGATTTTAAATGCAGTCCATAAATACAGCTGCGAACAGGAGATATATGAGGATATTTGCAAGCTTTAAAAGATTAAGACTTCTCAGGTGATAAATATAAGTCGGTGGCACCGCTGGAAAGTGAGAAACGTGGAAGGTGAGATTAATTATTCTCTGCTGACCTGTAGGTCCACATCCGCCAACATGTGTTTATGGCTGCGGAATATATAATCTGCGATGATTTGATATTATCCCTGAAATTGTGTTTCAAAGTAATTTTTTCACTCTGTTTTAATTGTAGTTTAGTATATAGATTAAATCATTTGTTATAAATGGCTCACCTTAACTTTTTACAGCCATCCAGTATGAGGCGGACTGGCATGGAATATACATCGTGTATGCTTTGAGTTATGTTCTTTTTCGGGATATCCTCCAATGGGAATCTGATAACAGGGTAGTTTCGTAGTGTCTTACAAAGTGAACAAAGCAAAAGTAATATGCTTCCTGCAATTATTTCTTAGGCGATATCTAAAATTTCTAGAAACATTACAGAGAAACTATTATTTTCTGTAATTATCTTGCCAGTAATATGTACAATACTCCATTGTAATATTGCTCATGCTTTATTTTGCCGACGCTCTACCTTGACTAGAAGAAAAAAAAAAATTGTCTAGAAGCAATGTCATCCATAGATGGTCTGGAATTCAAAGAAAACGTGTTCTTGATTTAAAAATTATGTTGGTAGTATTGGTTGCGATCTTTTGAGTTTCTCTGTGGAGCTCATTATTAACAAAAGGTTGACTCCATTGATTAAAAACTATTCTGTATTGAAATCATTATTATAACAGAAATATGATTCTCAGGTCTACTTTAAAAACAAAACAAAAAGAAAACTAAACTAAAAAAAATACCACATATCCGATTCGGCACCAGAATTGCATAATTGTAATCCATCTTTTATCAGTGATTTGTGTTCCCTGCTATGTTTTATATACTAAATGTTAGATTTGCAATCTTTTAAGTAAAATTTCGAAGAATTATTTAGTGTCAGTTGGAAAGGTTATATCTACACAGTTGAAGAACGACAGACTCCACAGATGATATCAATATAAATTATGTGATATGATTTATGACATTGTTACCTAGTTTAACCATTTTTAACCAGACAAAAGAGAAGTTGGTGTCCCAAAGGAGACATTGAGTTTGATTTGATTTACGGAAAACTGCCTCGAATAGAGGTTTTAAGCTTACCTGGAACAATTCATAAATGTCACATCAATAACGTGAAGGCTTACAGACAATTCCATATTTAGTGCTACTAAGCATCTGAGCTGAGGTCTTTCTAATGAAAATAAGGGATATATATATATATATATATATATATATATATATTCAACTTCTAAAGTATGTCCATAATAGTCTTTGTTAATAATAAGTTTCTAGATTGTTTTGCTTAGAGGGCGGTTTTGTTTATTATTTTTTTTAAAGGATGTAATTGAATTTTTTTGATGTAATTGAAGGATGTAAAGGATAAAATTTATTAGATTCAAGTAAAATATTGGCATATGAATTGTCCTAAGTATAATGGTGTGTAGGATCAAAAATAATAATTTAAAAAGTTTGATTTCAATTTTTGCTATCCTCATTTTTTATTTACTTTAAATTAAATAGTTTTCAAAATTATAATTATATATATCATTTTATAAAAGTTGTATATTTAACTTATTTATATAATTAATAATTTCATAAATTCCTAGATAATTATAGACATCTATTTATTAATAATATTTTGATATATTGAATGAATGTCTTTTATTTACCGAGGAAACCCTAGAAGATTTAGTGAAGGAATGAAAATGAAAAGAAGGTATTTGATTTTAAAGGTTGTGTTAAATTTGAAGACACATTTTCTCGTTTTCTATTTCATTAATATAAGTAAAATATAAAATTAAAATTGGATGTCATGAATATTAAAGGTGAAATTGAATGTCATAAATATATGGAGATTATTGATTTTAAATTTAGTAAATAAAAATTATTATTATAAATGTAGTTGTAACCAAAAAAAAAAAAAAAAAAAACAATTGTATGTTAAATATATTTCTATAGATAGGTAAATAATATGTACTAATCAAGTAAATTTAGGTATAATGATGAGTAAAGTATAAACTTAATTTATTATTTTATGAGGATAATACTTAAAAGAATAAGGGTATGGCAAGTAAACTGATTAATAGTTATCGAGTTCCCATTGTCTTAATGTTGGTTGTTCAAAATATATGTACCCCAAGATTTTTTTTTTAACTATACAAAACTAATTTCTTGGATAAGAGGGTTGAGCATGACTCTCACTAGATGAGATATTTTTCTATTTTAGAAGGTGCTTTGTTTATAAAATTTGATGCATTATCCATGAACTAGATTTCATCAATATTAACATATTTCATTCATTCTTAAACAAATGAAATTGAACATCAACTCAAAAAGAATGTCAGATTTAACATTTCCTCATGCTCTCTAAGGTGTTGAAGAGATTGTGAGGGAGAATGTATTAGCCACATTTATTTGACTCAATAAGCTATATGGTTTGAGAATTGTGTACACTAACTATTTCTCATAGTCAACAATAACTAACCAAGAAGAATAGAAAAAATGAACCCTAATTTAGATGTGACATTATGACCAGTTGTTTGCTAACACAATGCATTCATTAGCCAAAATGACAATCTAGACTTGTTTATGTGATCCACTAAGTGATCAAATTTATGCTTAAGATCCTTGAGATAGTGACTAATAAATAGTTATGTACATTTTTTTCATCGATTTGAAATTTGATTATTTGATTTATATATCTTGAGAGTAAACCATATGTATCATGATTTAATATCATAGAGTTTTACTATGTAAACCATATGCTTTGCTAAGGGGCCAGGTCTATAGTATAGTTGTAGAAAAAAAAATTAAATTAATTAATTCTATGTATCTTTCTAAAAATAGTAAATACCAGTAGAAGATGGACTTATGTGTAAATGAATATATTTTATTGTAGATCTGAATATTGGAGACGACTGAGCAGATAGAGAGTAATATTTCATATGTAGACTATTTTATGTGATCTATCTTAGGACATTAGCTCTCCCCTGAGGATCGTAGAACCATGTGTTGCTAATGTTTAAATATTGAAATACTGTCCCTCCTATAATGATTGCCTATAAATTTAGGGGGATATGTGAGAGTTCCTAAGGTTCTTCTAGATGATTTACTATCCCAAGGGGTTTTGTTTGTGTCGATGTTTGGGCTAATTCTTCTTCAAGACACTAATGAATACCTGCACACATGAAATAATGAAAGAGTTAAATGTAAAAGGAAAGGAAAAATAAGGTTATTCGATGTTACAATTTCACAAAGTAGAACCCATGTTGTCCTGACCAATGCCTACATTAACCCCAATGATAGGGGTTTCAAATCAAATGTAGTTCTCCTTTAGGGAATGTGTACCATCAACTTGTATTATATACTAGCATGAAATTCACCTTGGCCCTTATTTGATCAAGTATGTAAATGTCTTGGTGTGAATGTTGAGTAGTATGTAGTTTATTTGAGCTATACTATTGATTGATTTTATGTAATAAGTGCCAAAATAGTAAATGCTAGATTTTAAATGCCTTATAAGGATATTTATATAGGAAGATATTTGTTATGAATAAAATACCTTATTCATTGGCCAAAATGTCATGAAAATACGTATAAAAAAAGTAAGAGAGGGGTCATGAAGTGGTTAGGATTCCAACACTGGTGAAAGGGCCCATTGAACACAAAAGAAAAAATTGAATAGTAGATCCATGTGGTGCTACTATCCTTAAAATGGTGATATTGACCATTGGGTAAAAAGCAAGTAAAACTCAAGGATGATAGGTTGGGGTTCCTTGGGACCAAGAATAAATGACTAGTGACTATTGGGTGTGATAACATAATGAGAAAAAGGCATTAGAAAGATCAAAAGACTCAAAATGATCATACAGACAAGGACTGTAAACATAAGTAAGAGATTTTATGTGAAAGAGTAACAAATACATAGTACTAATGGTTGTTTATCCAAATTAAGATGTTTACATTTTCCTCGCTCCCTGCCCCACCCTGCCCCTAGCCCCCCCTGCCTTATTCTAGTAATGTAATGAAATAGAAATACTAGATTAAACAAAAAATAGAAATGTGTACCTATACTTACTTGTGTTAATGTATTCTGTATTTAGCCCACTTCTTTTCTATAGAAGTGGATGAGATCTAAAGTGAGATATATGAAATGAATCATATGTTGTAAATTCCCCTTGTACTAAAATTGACTGTCTATAATTTGAATTCCTAGAGAAACAAGGATCACATTCACCCACTTTGAATGTGAGTAATATAAAATAAATGTGTGGAGAATCAAGGCTCACTTTCCCCCACTCTAAATTTTACTAATGTGAACTAAATGTGTGGAAAAACAAGGTTCACTTGCCTCCACTCTGAATCTGATTACTATAAGATAAAAGTTTGGAGAAAAAGGCTTACTTGCCTCTAATCTAAATCTGAGTACTATAAGCTAGAAGTGTGGAGAAACATAGCTCACTTACCTTGACTCTAAATCTGAGTATTATAAGATGAAAATGAGGAGAAACAAGACCCACTTTCCCCCAATTTAAATTTGAGTAGGGTGAGATAAGTTTGGTATGATGTTATGGATCAACTAAGTTGTGAATGACCCTATCATCGAAAATGGTAAAAACTTGGTGATGATACTGGTGATGATTCTAGCGAATCCAAAAATGGGAACCAAAAACATGCACTATACATGTGCCCACTAATCTTGATATCTGAGTGATGTAGTTATGTATCTTAATATTTGAATAAACTAGTATACATATGTCAATGTTGTATATCTATGTGAAGTGTATATTTGAATACCTATGTAGACCTAGGTGTTTATATATGTGAATAAGATGTGTATATGAATGCCTGTGTAGACTTGAATCTATGTATCTTTGAATAAGTTGTGCATCTAAATGATTTTGTAAACCTATATATTCATGTATGTCTCTCTATATATATAAGTTATGCAGCTAAATGCCTATGTAAACCTATGTAGACATGTATGTTTGTATATGTAAAAATTTTTGTAATGGAATGCTTGTGTAAATGTATGTGGCCCTATATGTTTGTATCTCTAAATGCCTATTTAAACTGATGTATACTTGTATGTCTATGTATATAAAAATTTATGAAACAAAATTCCTATGTAAATATGCATAGACCTATATGTTTATATCACTAAATCCCTATGGAAACATATGTAGACATGTATGTCTATATCTATAAATAAGTTATAACTTTGTATACCCATATGTTTGAAATATATGAATATAACTCTACATGTATATATTATTCTATGCATATCCCCCTCAACTCCTTTGGTGATATATCTAAGACTATGATGAGGATATGTGACAAAAAAAATTATGTATCGATTGTGCTAGTATTTAGTTAGGAATTTTGATGTTGTATTATGTTTGAAAAATGTATTTATTATGTCAATGTTTAAATACTTAGTGTGTAGTTGTATAGGTACTTGATTTGTTTTATGATTAGTAAATTATTCTTTTTTCATTTTTTATGTTTAAAAATAATGAGAGGAATTATTTTTAGCAATATTTGATGGGGTTTATTGCTATCAAGTCCCATGTGTAATAAATGGTTTACAAATTGGAGATATAATTATTGAAATATGGAAATAATAAGATAGTTATAATAATTGGGAAAATTAGCATGCAAAGGTGACCTTAATAGGATGGCATTAAGAAAGTTATGACTTAAATAGGTCATTTTGAATCATTGTCAATACAGTTTCATCATTATATTGAGAAAAAACTTGGGTTTGAGAAAAAAACATGCCGAGGAGATGGGATGATAGGTTTTCATGTTATGAGGAGGTTAAGGCACTTATTAATGCCAAGGAGGAGATGCACCTAGTATGGTACCCTAACTTTCTCTAGTTTTTATCATTTTAGTTGATTGTATTATATTATTTTCAAGGAAAAACATATTTTTTGTTAGTTTTCCAAAAAGTGGCACTATTGTGTTTATTTGGGTGCTAGTGTCCATTTTATAGTGCTATTGTTTAGAGTGTGCCACTATTATCCAATGACACTATCATATATGTAGTGTTAGTGTCTTGAAGGCCCCCAATATGGTGCTTAGCATTATCAAGTGGTTTATAAATTTTATTTTTGTTTCTGCTATAAATTATTATTTGACTAATGTTATATTTGGATAAAATGTTTATAGGTTGATCCCTATATCAAGGAGTTCTATGATGGTCATACGATGGAAACCATTTAGGGTTTTCCCATGTTTGAGGTAGAAATAAATGTTCTTGAAAAAGAAGGGTTGCAACATGTGTATTTCTAGGGGCTTATGCTTTCGGATAAGTATATGACCAATGCACTATGCAAGAGATGGAATGTAGATACATATAAATTATTTCTTCCCATAGGTGAGATTATAGTGACATTGGGGTATGTGCATAAGAACTTAGGGTTTCCAATATCTCATCAGTAATTAATTTTATAGGAGGCAACTAGTGCGCAACCTATACAGAGAATATCTAAGTAAGCTTTTGGTATGGCAACATGTACTCATCATACAAGTCATAAGAGTGACATATTATTGACCTTGATTATTATGGATTATGTTCCATAAATGCAAAATTTTCTATCGGTGTTATATTCATCATTTATTGAGGTGGATAGTAGTGGTGTCTCTATTTGATACAGGATGCATGAGATAATGTATGATATTGAGCATCGTGGGATATTATATTTTTGGGATGAGATTATGATGGATCATCTATGTAGGGACCTATATCATCTTAATCACGAGATGATTGCTGGAGGTATTAGTGAACTGACACTATTGTATTATTAGTCATACGACCATACAGTAGTGGGTAGGCAAATGCCACATCCATGGGATAGATGGTCTCACCTAAAGGTATTTTCACCTATATGGAATGGAATAGGCATGATCTAAGAAGGAGTACTATCTACTTCCATTAGTTATTAGATAATTTTAGAGTAGAGGATATGGTCTTAAGACCCTATATGGGATATTAGGGATGGCTTGAGGATAACATTGAGATGAGGAGAATTCATGTGAGCTATTAGATACATGATTGGTGGGATAATGTATATGAGTGTCTCTAGTATAAGAGGGTTACCAATTAGTTTGGTGTTATCAAAGACATGTCCCCAACAACAATAGTGTGGTTGATGAGTTTTAGGGATTCTAAGATGCTAGGGTGTAGGCCTATACTATTGATTATAGAGCTAGTTCATATTATAGTGATAGAGAAAGATCCAAATATATAGGTACTAGATGTGGATGATGCTAAGGTGACCAAGGCCTATTCATCTTGGTGGAGTGATCATAGGTGGGAACCTCTATTCCTACGACATGGTATTATTTTATAGGAGGTATTGGACCCAGATCCCATGAGGGTTATGTATGGTAAGTTAGATAGTATATTTGAATGTTATATGTAATGTGTAATCATGTGGGTTAAGATAAAAAGGATTTTTATTAATTGTATTGAAATTTACAAGTGCAGAAGATAATGATAACTAGGAGATGTCCATTGATTAAGTGCTTTGTAATTTAACATAATACATTCTAGATGATGTTGTTGATGATGGATTTGTAGCGCATTATACCAATGTAACTCGATTAAATATGTATTTTTTTTATCATGTGATGATAATTATGTTGGTGTATAGGTGAGTAATATTAGATAGAGATGATCTATGTTTGGAGATGTAGAGGTAGATTATGCCATCTCTTGATGCTCTAAGTGGGGTGAATATTTGTATTATAGATGATTATATTTGATTTCAATGATAATATGTTGAGTGTAGGGCTAAGTTAGCTATATACTAAGAGAGACTAGGCATAGTCATAAATCAATGTCTTATAGAGATGATGGGGCCTCTAGTTCAAGTACTGATGTATTTGAGAGTGAGAGTGAGGGAGATAGTCTTAGTATTCATGTTATTATCATTGACTAATGCATCACATATGTATTTGAAATAATGTTATGAGTTATATCTATAGATGTAGTTGTTATGTATGTTGGCATTATTTATTGGTATTTAAATCTAGTTATATTTTATAATGTGTTTAGGTTTGAATAATTATTGAAACTATTGTCATTTTCAACTTCCTTTTTTGTTGGATTAATGTTAATTTGATTCATATATGTGTTATTCATGCTCTAGGAATATGTGAAAGAGATTTAAGTTTTATTTATTGGTATATGGCATTTGTGTTCATAATTATTTATATCTCTTAAGATGATTGCATGTATAACTTATGATGGTTAGATGATCTATCTAAACCCTAATAACATGCACAACCAATGACCAAACAACTCATGTTGTGTTGGTGTAGATGTAGACTGTGAAAGTGGAGTTCCCTTTGATGCACTGCTAGTGGAATAGTATGTAGACTTTCATGTAAAAATATTGATTAGTTGTCACTCTATACCTACACTTTGATTTGCCTAATTTATTGTAAATATTTTAATCAATATTTTAAGTGAATTAGGATTCAAATATTCATATTCGTTTCAAAAATTATATATTATTTGTTAAACTAAACATATAGACTTGGTTTCATATTCATTCCTAAATATCTTAATTGGTGTACATAAGGGTGGTGCAATCTAAGCTCTATAATTATTTACAAATATTTATATTGGTTTCTGTACTAAAATTGTGCATTTGGTTCTATAGTTGTTCCAAAATATCTTAATCGATGTAAGCACTAGAGGTGCATTCAAAACTTGGTTAACTAGTTTCTATTGTTATTGAGGTTTTGATGTAGGAGATTATTGATAAATTATTTTCCTGGAAGTCACAAGGCTCTATTGATGCATAGACAATGGTTATTTAAAAATAATAGCCTGGAATAACTCTATTATATATGAATGTGATCTAAGGAAGTATGAAAAATGAAGCCCTGATGCCCTTATGTGAACTCTATTATGCCTCTAATAAATATTGATCAATGTGATCTTTGAGTGCATATCAATGATCATTTGAATGTCCATTTATCTATTGTAAAAGATAATAATGCATATATGGTACCTAGTATAAATGGTGAGTTGGATGATGAGTAGTTGAAGTGTAAACATCCCCTCCTCTACTAGTGTAAGTAAAATATCATGTGGTATAGCCTTATCTAAAAACTATATAACCCTTATACGTATATCTTATGTGCTACTCACTATAGTTTCTACTATATAAAGTGGATCTTTGCCTTTATTGAGTATCTTTCTTAGTTTTTTTATTTCCACTAATTTATGATTTTTAAGTGGAGTATGCTCTTGTACCAAATTTGACAACTGAGATTCTAAAGGATTTAAATCTAAATCTACCTCAGAATGGGTTATAACCAATCCTAGTTTGGCCTTTAATGGTATATCTACATTCCATAGATGTCCAAATTATTTATATGTTTGATATATAAATTTATTATTAAGAGGATAGATTAAAGATCTATCAAAAATGTATTTCAATTCAAAATATGTTGGTTGATAAATTCACTGATGTAAATAAGCTTTAAATTATAGAAGGTAATCTAAGGTAAGCTTCATTTCACCTTGATGTAGTGAAGGTAACATATCATGTGTTATTATAGGTTCCTTATTTTATATGTAATTCTTGAGAAAACCTATCTCTAACTCCTCATATGTGTTTAGAGATCCACTAGGGATTATATGCTAAACCAATTTAGTCCTTCTCATTGTAAGAACTTTTGAAATAATTCTAGTAAAGTCAAACTATTTGTAATATGATCCATGGATTTCTCCTAATACTGAAGGTACAAGTATGGGTCTTTATGCCAATCAAATATAGTTAATATTTGTATTTGAAAATTGTGAGGCAACATTGTAGTTGAGATTTTACATGGAATAGGGTTTCCATGTATTACATTGGCATCTGTCCAAGATTGGAATGCATATTTTTTTAAAGTGAGATAGTGTAATTAGTTTTTCAAAGTAACCACAACATGATTTAAATAAATTAGCACTTGTGAAAGCATATTATTATTACCAAGGGGTTTGTTGAATGCTTAAAATTTATTATTTATTTTATCCATTGGTATATAATGTTGTAAAAATTATTTAAGAAGGTTTTTTTTGGTCTCAATAACCTTCAGATGTGTGATAGCTTGGAATTGGTTAGATGTAAAAAATATATCACCCTAAAATTGGTTTGTTTAAGATCTAAGTCCTGCTATACTAAAAGGGTTGAAGGGGATTCATTGGTATCCTTTATATTATTATATTTAATAGAAGGTACTTTAGTTTCTAGTAAATAAAAATTGTGAACATAAGAATAAGTGTGTGTGGGTATTTAAACATGTGATATAGTTTTTGGTTGTACAAGAGAAATATGTGAAGTAAGAGAAGAAGTATAATTTGTATATTATTTGTCATCATCATCATAATTACAATAATAATCATTATCACATAGTTCCTCAAAATCATAATTTAATTCATTATAAAAGGTAAGAGTATAAGTATCATTCACATTTTAATTAAGATATGGAGAAGGAAAAGATTTTAACATTTCATTTCTATGGAATGTATCATCTTGTGTAATTTTAATACAAAGTATTTATGCACTAGTCAATGCAAGCATGACTGTCACTTTCTATTTGAGTATTAAGGGAAGAAGGAATAACAATCATGTT
This sequence comes from Torreya grandis, assembly GCA_037957365.1. Lineage (NCBI taxonomy): Eukaryota > Viridiplantae > Streptophyta > Pinopsida > Cupressales > Taxaceae > Torreya > Torreya grandis. The sequence continues at coordinate 400,823 of JARHVA010008078.1, forward strand.
TTCTTTTTGTATATTATGACTTACAGGGGTAGTGTTAGAAACATGTACATTATCTATTTATGGCAAATAATTGTTTAATTTAGCTTTAAGTGTGAATGAAGGTGATAAATTAATTTCATATACCTTAGTTTGTGTATTGTGAAAAGGCGTAATATTATTTGTATTTGCATTTTTAAATGTAATTGAAAATGTTAAAGAAGATGCATTATTTTGATCTTCTTTATTTAAAACATGTAAAAGATATTTATATGTAATGTACTTATATTTATTTATGTTTAAAAATGATGTAGAAAAATTAGTTCAAAAACAAGGATCAAATTGTTATTAAAACACTACCAAGAAGAGGTTTTTTGGCATTACATTGTTGATTTGAGTTTCAAGAATAAGAGAAGAGGAAGAGGAAAGAAAATAATATGTATCTAATATATCTTGATCTTTAATTCGATTATCATGTGAATAATAATCATCATAAAAATCATTGTAACAATAGTCATTACCATCTTTAGAAATGAAATCATTATCATTCTCTAATGTACAATGTTGAAATTTAGTCCATTCATTTTTATAATCATGAGAAAAATTCAAGATTGCATCAAGTGGATGAGGGGTATAAGACTTTGTAGATGCCATTTGAAACATTCCAAAGAAGACAATGTAAAGAATAAATAAGCAATACATAAGAGGTATAATATAATCTAACAGAAATATGTGTGCAAATTTTTGAATTTGTTTAACAAATATTATAACAAAAATATGGTTATTTTGGAAACACTAGTTGCTAATATTTATATGTATAAGGACCTAGTAATTGGATCTAGGGTTTAAAGTTAGGGATGTGCTGTAGCTATTTAAATTGAATTAAATAATTAAACCCTAGTATTTGAATGAATTAAATTAGCTATATTGAGCCATAAAACCATATAATTATATTTTTGTAACCCTAATTTAAGGTGCAATTTTTATAAGATAAAGCCTAATGAAAAAAATTTGGTTTTCAAATGTATGTTTGAAGTAGGATAGGTTCATGAACTGATTTAACCATTTAAGATTTTACTATGTAAATAGTATGTTTGGTTAAGGGGTTGGGTCTATACTATATCTAGAAATAAATTGGAGTTAATTGATTCTATGTATATTTATAAAAATAGTAAATACCATGAGAATATGGACTTATCTAGAAATAAATTTATTTTTTCATAGATCTAAAAATTTGAGATGACTAAGTAGATAGAGAGCAATCTTTCATCTGGAGACTATTTTCTATGATATGGCTTAGGAAATTAGTGTTCCTTTATTATAGCAGTGCGATCTAAAACTAATGTCTAAATCATATGCTAGTGTCTCTCCTTAAGTGACTACCTAAAACTATCTAAGGAGTTGTGGGAGTTTTTGAGGGTCCTATAGGTTATTTACTGTCACGTGGGGTTCATATTTGTCACTATTTAGGCTGATTTTTATTCAAACCCCTAATCAATGCCTTCAAACATAAAATAATGAAATAATAAAATATAAAAGGAAATTAAACATTGGGTTATGGGATGTTACAATCACTTAGAGTACAGCCCTTTTTGTCTTAACAACATCCTATAATAAACCAATTGATAGTGTCTTAGTTTGCAAGTAGTTATTACATACAAAATATGTACCATCAACTTGTTTGATATGTTAAGATGAATTT
>JARHVA010008078.1:407500-485000 GCA_037957365.1 Torreya grandis
CAGGAAATTCATCTTATTCTTCACAAAATTAAATAATCATCATAGGATGATAAAAATTTGGAAATAGATGAAGGTCATATGATTTTTTTGCATGATTATTAATTAATTGGTTTAAATAAAAGAATTGAAAATAAGACTCAATGTATTTCAACACAGAATTTGTGTTTTTATGTCCTAAATATATATGAATTGTTATGTTTTCATAAACAAGTGGAACATTTAAATTAAATTATATAACTATTGTTTCAAATTTATTCTAAATGCATTAATTATGAATAACACTTGTAAGAATATATCTTCAATAAATTATTGACTCGTGGTTTTGAAGTTTACTTTAAAGTTATTCATTAAATGTTCTATATGTGCTAGTATACTTATGTATTTATATAACTTTGAATTTAAATTTGTGAATGAATTGATGAGTACACTTATTCATAATGATATGTAGAACATGATAAATAATAAACATAGTTCATATAAGACCAAAAGTAAGAGTCATAAGGGATCAAACTATAATTGTAGAACATTGGCATACTTTTCTATGTGGATTTGGAATCTAATTATATGAATTATATATCTTAAGACTACATCACTTCTCAAATTGATTTACATTATTATGAAGTTCTTAAAACAACCACAAAAAAATTTAGTAATTATTAATAGAGTACATAATAGATCCATATGAACATGCCACTACATCATCACACCATGCACGACATATCAACATGGTTCCACACAAGATGAGTAGACAACCCATATATATATATATATATATATATATATATATATATATATATATATATATATATATATATATATATATATATATATATATATATATATATATATATATATATATATATATTGGGGTAATGAACTAATTATGCCAAGATGACCATCACAAAAGGATCTCATAGATAAAGGGATTTCCTAAGAAATGATACACCATTTGAGGGGTTTTAGTGTGTGGGTCCATGTTAATAGCTATTTAAACTTTAAAAGGCATTCAGTTTCCCCATTTGACCACCTAAGGATCATTAACCAAATATAAGCATTTGATAACCCTATACAATTATGATTTATAAACTTATTTAAAATGAGATTCACTCAAGCCATAGGTGACCTTAACCAGGATAATGTGATAGGGTAAGATTTAACATAACTACAAGTCAACTTGTTAGCTAAGTTTAATTATATGATCTTATTATAAATAAGGTACCATAACAAGAGAAACAGGTCTCTTAAAGAGAACCAATGGCACCATGAAGCCAAGCTTTAGCTTATACAAACCTTTCAACATTTAACGGTCTACATGTAGCTAACATCGATTCGCTACCAAGGTTACCCAACATAAAAAATTTAAACATAGGACCATAAGTTTTCATAATTGAGCTCTGGTTCAAGTTTTACCACATTAAAACATGATGCCATGGTCCAAGTTCTTAGGGTTATTGCACCCCAATTCCATCCTAAAAGATATGGCCCACTAAGAGGAATGATGATTATTGTGGCATCAGATATCCATAGTCCTAACTACACATCATAAGAATTTGAAATCCTCTAATCCATAGTGCATATACATAAAAAGGTCATAAAACCCTTAAAAATCCATTATAAAATAAGGACTCATCTAGAATAAATTATTACCTACTTTTAAATAATCACGGGTTACTACAAAGGATCATCATTAAAGGTATTACACAATCAGATTTGTATTAATGAAACCCCAACCATAAGATCTTCATGCTATCAGTTATTCAACTACTTAGATTTTAGAACAAAGAAAGGTTTGGGAAAAATAAATTTTTTTTGTATAACAATTTAGTCATCAGGATAATTACCTAGTCACAAATTTAGACCAATTATGACTATGTTATATAATAACCTATTTTCATAAAATCATTGCTTACATATGGCCAACCAAGCATACCAAGATCATGTAGCCAATTTGAATCACCACGAGCATTGGAATGTCAACTAAAATTTTAGTTAACCATCACTTATTATGGTTTATTTAGTTTAATCCCAAGTTAATAATAAACCTAATAATTAACTTGCCTATTTGATCAAGGCTTCATTCTTACTCTACCCACAAGTCATATTCATAACCATTTATCATGGTTGAATCCACACCCTTAAAGGATAATAATTGATTCCTTGTTTTACCAATTTGCCAACACTTGACATAAATGCTAAGAAAAATTTAATACATTTGAATAATATTCCATATTAGTAAGGGTATAATTATATAAGGGCATCCATTTAGTTAGATTCACAGGTAAAAGTGAATCTATAAACTGCTAAAAATAGTGTTATCCAACATGTTCCACAAGGCCATAACATAGTGACTTTAAAATATATTTTTTTAGAACATCTTAGCTTGAGATGGATTTATTAACCACATGTATGCATATATATAATAAAAGGATATATACACTTAACTACATAAGCAATAAGTGTTCACAAGATCAAGTATGCCAAAATAAATAACTAGAATTCTATAAACATTGCATAACTAACTAGCATGAAATGAATAAAATAATTACCTCACATAATTTAGATTAATAGCTAGGATAATTTAAATAACATAAATTCAATTTCATAATATTCCAATCATGGTTATTATGTCCTTTCATTACCAAACCACCTGGGTAACTATTCACAACACTAGAGAATTCTAACAACTTTCATTCAATCAAGCTCAAGGTTAAAGTAATCAGATACACAACTATAATATAATGAAATTAATACTTAAATAAGGATTTTGTACATAATTAAAAGAATAAAACTATAAAATACAAAGGTTGGTATCTTTGACATATGAATACAAATACAAGAATGAAGGAATATGCGCAAGGGACCTGTTGTGCTATGATACAAGCACAATTTTTTGAAATAAGATTTCAATAAAAATATATACCAACTTCAATAGTTTAGCATTACAATGACTCAGCCAACAAATTTATCACCCCCACACCTCCATGGGTTAATTATGATGTATACATCCTTCAATATGTATCCAATTAAACAATGAACCAAACAAACAAAGAAAGAGCCAATTGAATGAAAAATTCTACACTAAAAGGGTGGAAATATATGTGTTAGATTAAGTGGGAAATATGTTCCTCCTTCAAATCATATATTAAGAGAATAAAAGTTTATTTTAAAAAAACATGTACCATAAGAGAAATAACCAAGGTCATTTAATTTCACATAAAGGAAGTAAGCAACCCAAAATTACTTACTACTGTAATTAATATTTTTACAAAAGAGAAGTCTACAACGAACCTTTATGTGAACTTTAAAACAAACAAGGTAATACATAGCTATGTAATTCATATGAGATAATATCAATCGTGCTCATATCACATAGTAACATAATCAATAACAATGAAGAGTACTCATATCTTATTCATTCATAAACTATATTATTACTTCAACAACTCATTTTCTCAATGAGTGCTACCATCCAAATTAAAATAGCATAATATAATATGTATGGTAACTCAAATATCTCCTTCTTAAACATAAAGTTTCAATTAATTAAATCATCATTAAAGAAAGGTAATTCAATACATAGTTTATGCATGGTCAAGGCTATTATCAATAGACTACTTATCCCAGCAGGAATAAACTTCCACAAAAATATTTAATAAATAAAATCTATATCTAAGCATTACTAGTAAGAGTACAACAAAAACATCAACATTATCTCAATAAATCAATGGTCTCTTATCTTAAAAGAGTGTAATTAATCGATGGTATATAACTTTCCATCTTTTTATATTGCATATTAAATCACACAACCATAATACCCTCAAGATCAACAAACACCAGCTCAATAGTACACATAACACCAGCTCAATTGATAATTTAAATCCATAAAATGTTTCCACATGCTAGCATGAAAGGTACCTTGACATCTTGAGAAGGCCAGTCACTAGAGAGAACCCAAAAATTTAGGATGTGTTTATGTCAAAGCATGCACAGTGTCTTTGTTGTCTCAACAATCTTTATCTCCTCTAAAAATTTAGGTGCTTGTGATGTTGCCACATGGCATCAACATAAATACCCTGGGGTTTTGGCAAGCCAAACCACCTTGATGTGCCCAAACATTTGGGATGTAATTGAGGTTTATTTATGCACCTATATGTAATTATTTTATTAATTCAATGAGAATCTAAAAGAAGTTCTCATATACAATTTATTTGTTTATGCCTATTGCTAATTTTACTTACAATTTTCTGATTTCATCACCTAATTTGCTGCACTAGATGGTTCTAAGTGGTAGCATTCCTAGTGCCCTTATATCTAGACAAACCTAGTCATGTTTGAAAATGCATATACATGAGATGCTACTACAAAGCATAATGTTAAGCACCCCAATGTCTTGAGAAGTCCAGTCATTGGTGGTGATGTGAACAACTGGGATGAAGCTATGTGATAGTATCTTGAGTGCCCCATTGTCTTGGCAATGGATATTTTAGAAACTTTTTGGAGGTCATACATGACTAAAAAATAGTAGTATGATCTTTGTGATTTTTTAAAATTTCCAAATTTTGGATTACATCTTCAGTTTTGAGTTGCGGTTTATTAATGCACATGTATGTTATTATTTTATTCTTTTAGTGAGAATAAAAAAGAAGTTTGTTATTATACAGTTTTTGGGTTTATGCCTATTGATAATTTTTCTTGTAATTTTATATTTTCATCTCCTAGTCTATTGCACTAGATGTTATCAAGTGGCATAATTCTAGGTTTCTCCAATGTTTGGACATACCCAATCATGATTACAAACATGGGTGCCTATTATGATGCCACTTGGTAGTATGTTGGGTACCCTAGTGTCTTGAGAAGGCCAGTCACTAGCAAGGACTCTAACATCTATGATGTGATTGCATGGTAGCATGTCAGGTGCCCCCAGTATTTTGACAATCCCTATCACCTCTTGGCTCCCTTGTGCATGTGATATTTCCACATGTATCATCCTATGTAACTAAGGTCTTAACAACCATGGATACCTATGGGTACCCAAACATCTAGGTTACAACCACATGGAATCATCCCAGATGTCCTTGTTTCTCACCAATACCTAATATATATGATTTGTTTGGTGCCCTAGATGTTATAATGTGCAAGCATCCTAGACTTTTAGGTGGCTACAGGTGACCGGATTTGTTGACATACCTTGAAATGCTCAATTCAGCAAATTTAAAAATAAAAAATAATGAACAAACTTGGTATTAGCTATGGAGGAACAATCCAAATCAATTTGATATGAGAAACTGTTAATGCCACTAAATAATTTAGATCCACCTTTTTGGCACTAGTCATCATCGTGCTCACCCAATGTCCACGAGGTAATGGCAACATCGATAAATGTATGAAGAATCATGTGTGAGTGGGAACATCAAATGTTGCCACTTGTCATCATCTTGCTCATCTGATAAGCTGATAATATAGATAGCATAAAGAAACATATGCAAAACTTGGGTCAAGTAGCAATACATGATTCTACCACTTATCAACATCATGCTCACGTAGTATTACCTGATAAAAATGACGACGTAAACTAAATATACCAAATATTGAGACTATTGCATGGCATCATGAGCCATCCACTTGCCACCATCCTAATGACCAAGAGCTGGCCCTCCTCCCCATATATCTCATTGATAAGGACATGTTGGCCAAATTGGGAAAAGGATAATTAGGATACCTATCTTCCAAAGATGACTAAACATTAAGTAACCAATGGAAGAGGCCACATGGCACAAAAAATCTAAGGATTTATGAAATTTAAATAAGTCTAAGAATTTAAACCAGTTACTCCACTTAATTCACAAGAAACTAAAAAATTTTACATTCTATTTTCTTATCTAGTACAGCCAAAGTAATATACCATGAATTACTATATTTGGATTAATCACATCACCTTCAAGCCATTCAGAGTATTATGAATAAACAAATTGAATTACATCATGTCAATACTGAACTTCATTGTGACCAAAGGTATTACCAACTTCACACAAAGTAAAGAGTTATATATATAGTTTCAATGACATCTTCATCCCGTGTCTTGATTATTTTTTATTACTCAATCATAATCACAAAGGAATTCACAGATATAACATTTCATTCAGCAACCTTGAATCACAAATTCAAACACTACTCAAAGGTTTGAGATGCAGTCGAGGCTTTATAGCCCTATAAAGTAGAGGACCAAGTCTCCATTTTTAGATAAAGATACATGAAGGATTCATTGGCAATCAAAGAAGTTGGCCTCCATAACATCATGACCAAACTAGAGGTGATGCCCTATATAGACTTGCTCTTCGATTTTATCTTTAATGGAAAAATTATAAGGAAAATACTACACTACAGGTTGAATAAGACACTTTTGGCCTATATTAGCAACAATGGCTTTAAAAAATATTACAAGATTGCCATGCCTAACATGACCTAAAGACAAGATGTAATTAATTCATGCCTACATGACAATAATACCATTATGAAATTGTAGGAATGAGTGGATAACTCGGGTATATTTAGAATCTATGGTCTAACCTATGTCGTTCACATTGTTACTTTGAGGTAAAGAGTTAGAATTATAATCACCTTATTGAACATAATATTTAGTCTCTCAACCATTTATTATATCAATGAGGTATGGGTTTCCTTACTGGATATGATTTTGATTTCTAACCAAACTATTTGCTTAGGCAAATTTTTTAGTTTGAATTAGATTTTGATGCTTACCAATCCCCAAAGTCCCTAAACCAGAATTTTTATATGACATCATACGTAGTCAATGAAATAACAATAGTACATGCATCACATGACAAACCTTGGAAACCATCTAGCCAATACCTGAACAATAAGATATGTGATGAGTTTAATATCCTCCATGTGCATCGATTCAATAATAACATGAGAAGGATTACATAGACCTTCTATACCATTGTGTACCAAGCCATCTATGGTAAAAACATGCATCGACTGTCCGATTGCATAAAAAGGACCATAAAGAAAAGGGATGACTACTAGTTATACCCTGAGTGCAAAATGATAATAATATAAGGCACGAGGAAAAATTCCTTATATGTTCTAAGGATAGTCTTAGATAAGGTGGCCAAGTAGGAGATAGCTACCCAATTAGGTGATAGTGTTGATGTACTACTAAGGAAGACAAAACTAGAAGCATTTCATTCCACCCCCTGAGTATGCGGGGTGGGAAAATCTACCTATCATTGAGAAAATTAGGAACCATTATGGGTTCAAATAGGGGATTTTCAAACACTGAGATCTTAGAAGAAATATCTGGCCTCACCTCATGGAATGAAAAGAAAGTTAAAATTGGATATGTTGATCAATCTTATGAACATCTAACAAGATACATAATATATGATATATTTAATTATAAGATTAGTTATTTTTGTCCCAATGATAAATCACTCTATTAAAATAATGTTTTATGTGGGGATTTCGTAATAATAAGAGCTCAAATTTTTTTTTAACTTCCAAAATTATGAATAAAATCATTTTTCTTTTCTTCGAATGATATAAATATAAACAATTTTTTTTTTTAACTACAAATTATCTATATACTTTATCCGTTTTAATTTTGATTAACAACTATGATGGAAAAACTTTCAATTAAAAGAAATTCCAATTGCCGTGTGATTTGCCCATCTAACGAATATATCTAATTAAGTTCAACGATGTAAAAAGATAAATTATGAGTGTACCTTAATCCCATTATTTATTGTTATATTATTTTCCAAATATGCCGTGACCTCGGAAAATCAAAAGCCACCAGAGTCAATTCTAGTAGTGTCTGGCAAAGGGATAGATTTCCTGGCGTAGACTGCAGCTGCTCAGGAAGATCTGAACACCGACCCTTTCACTGCAGCAACTAAACATTTTATCGATTCCCTTGACCAGACACTTGGCACAGTTCTCCTTGGACATATCTCTCCAGCACATCTCCATCCCATATATGGTCAGATTCGAAGAAACAACAGTGGTTCCGAGAGCAAACTCAATCGGACTGGCAGACGCCTTAGTGGACAGGTCCGCCATGAGACTGCGAGCAGCAACATTGAATTCCTTATCCTTGTTGCTATTGACGTTGACGAGGCCATACAAATATGTGGTATCTAACTGCGACAGAAAGCTCTAATTCTCGTAACGAAGGAAGCAGTAGTCCAGCTGAACGCGGGCGCCGATTGCGTTGGGGCAGTCTCGGCGGACGGATTCCCCAGCCTCCAAGGAGCATGCACGGCACTCGGCAGGAGACTGGTCGCCTCTGCACTGTAAGCGTCCCATCACTCGGTTCGGATCATTTTCTTTCCCGTAAACAGAAGTGCTGAATCCCGTGTAGGCCACGTTGTCCGTTAGATGTTTTAACAGCGCCTGGACGTTTGTACGGAATTGTGTACCGTTGGAGTACTTTGCAATGTTACATAGTGCATATATGTCGCCTTCCTGGGACGAGGAATCCACCATAAGAACTGCAGAATCACTACACTCTCCTAGGAAAACTATACTCCCAATTAGCAAAGCCGCCAGATATATCGGCATTCTCGAAGCTCCACTATTAAAATACATTTTTACACGCTATCCTAAGAAATATGATCAGCAATTCTTTTTATATAACCTCGGAAAACAGTGGAAAACAGTGGAGACACTACATTTCTAGAATAAATAAGTAATCAATACTGACTTTGACTCAGTTTTATGTATTCGGCTTAGAAGCTTCTGCCGTTTTAAGTCATCAATTTGCATGTGAGTTGCATTAAAAAACGTAACTAAGTTAAAAATTGTGGAAATGGCAGTCGATTCTGAGGACGTGCCGACCGCACGATCTAAAACAAAAGTCAACCTTTGCTGCTTTCGTGTTAATGGGCTTGGCAGAAATGGATTCCAACGATGAAGACAATTTTTATGGTTCGAAATAAACAGAGGCTACGAGTGGAGTCAATTTAGAGATGGAGTCAATGGAGAGAAGGGAGTTCTCCCCTCACAAAAGCATAAATCGTTTGGCTGTTGGAGAGCGACTACCTTGACGGTTTGATGGAGCTAATTTTTTTAACGTTGTATTTTAAGTTTAAATTTAGTTTTTTAAAGTGTAAGATATGTATATTTTCTACTTAAATTGTAGTTAGGTATTTTTATTTTTAATATATTGAGAGTATGAGGTGATCTTATATGTTAAAAATTATTTTGTACATTATAATTAAAATGTTTAATATCATAAATCTTAAAATCTTAAAAATGTTTTATTTATATTTTTATTTGTTTATATCTTACAAAACAAAAAAACAAATTATATAATAAAAATCTTTCTAAAATAGGGCTATATTTAATATAATAATTTATTATTAATTTTTAAAAAAATTGTTAATAATTTTAAAAAATATATTAACATTAAATTATAGATTGAAGTCACAGAAACATTCATCTAAATACAATCAGTTGGGTGTTGCACTAATCAACCAGAGTTTTTGTTCTTTTTCTGTTGGTTCTCGATCCATAAAAAATGGATTTTTTGTTTCGATTTATAAGTCTTCAACCTCTTCTCTCTGTCCACCCTAGTTCCTGCACAAGTTGCTTGCGGGATTGTTGCTTTGTTTGTGTTAGGCCCTTTTTAGGACTCCGTAATCATTTTTGGTTCTCTCATTTTTTAGTCTTTTTTTGGTTATGTCCCTAGTTCCTGGTGAGCTATCCCTAATCTTTTGACAGTTAAAAGGAAACTTGAACTTCCTAATATGTCCCAAACTAAGAATAATACCAATTATTAAATGTAAAATTATCTTAATTAATTACCATGTTAAATAAAATAAATTCATAATATATTTAATAAAAAATATTTATTATATATAATATATAAAAAAATTAAAAAAAATATATTAAATTTTATATTTCAAAAATTGTTATTTTATAAAATAATTTAATAAAAGTTAAAACTATTTTAGAAATTTAATCAATATTAATGGTAATATATCTTTATGCGAATTAATAGAATGGAATAATATTCTCTAATTATGATTATTTATTTATTTTATTTATCCATTTATCATAAGACAATTAAATCATTACATTTAATGTAACAATCATTATAAATTAATAGAAATGTGATAATAGAAACAATCTCTTTGCTCAGAAGATGGGTTTCAAAAGTTAAATTTGATAATGTGACAATTAAATCATTAATAGAAAGAGCTTAAATCTGGTTAGGGTTTCAAAAATTATGAGCTAATAGCTTTGGATTCTAAGTTTCACGAAGATGGGTTAAGGTTGAAGCATCAAAGTAACAATAAAGGATGGGCTTTTGACAGCTCCTCCCCAAGGAATCAAGGTTTGGAGGTTTCCAAAAAGGTGGATAGGGCTACTTTGGATTTGATTTATTCCTTAAGCATTAATGTTTTGAACCTATATCATTCTTATCGAGCTTATTGTAAAGAGATGCTTCTTAAAGATAACCCTGAATTCAAACATATTCTGCTCCCTAGAAGTCAGATTCAACCTAAAAATATTTTTGTGAAAGTTTCTAAGTCAGTGACAAATGCACAAGGAACCACAGTAGGAGTTTCAACATAGAAAAAACTCTGAAAACTACTTTTTTAGGTGATATTTCCCTATTTCTCTTTGAATCTCTTCCAACTTCAAAAAAAATAGATTTAGAAATATCTTAAATTAGTTTGGAAAGAGGTAGTAGTTGTCTGATAGGTAGATGTGTAGGGAAACGTCCCTCTTAGGAGATGCTATTAAAATGGTCTTCTAGAACCTGGCCATCAATTCAAGCTCCTGTTCTACCATTATTTTCCAATTGTTTTTTGTTTCTCTAGTTTTTATCTACAAAAGACAAGGTTTTTGTGCGGTTAAATGGTGCATGATTTTTAGGCAATTAGGGGTTTTTATTATATCATTTGGCTCCCTTTTTATTCCTGCTACCTTAGTTATCTCACAAGCCATAGTATGGATTAAATTTTATAATCTTCCATTAGCTATGCAAGATCTTGGTATGCTCAAGCAACTAGTGAATAAGATGGGAAATTTTGTGAAAATTGATAAATCCTTGGGGGATAATTGGAATTTTATCAGGGTATGCATTTTGATGGATCTTTCCAAACCATTCCATCATTACATTAAATTTTTTTCATCCCATGGAATGTGGATTCAATATGTGAATTTTGAAGGATTATCATTCAGATGTTTCAAATGTAATCAAATTAATCATAAGATAGCTTCTTCTCCTAAGAATGGTTGTAAAGGATCCCAGGCTACGATTTTGCAAAAATTGTTTAAAATGGTGGGTTGTTCAAATAGTGATTTAGTACACATATTTTAATTCCTGACAAAGAATTTTTGTGCTAAATTTCCATCCTCAAAAAAACCTGAGAATAAATAGGTAAGCCCACAAAATCATGATGTCCAAGTGGTACAAGAAGTTTAGATCCCTATGAAGCTAAGGAAACAATTAGCTCATCAGCTAGATATGGGAAAGGAAGCAAGCCCTGTTGGGTGAGTGGAACGAGAAATATTTTCTCCTATTTTGGAAAATTCATAGCAGAAGGAAGATTCAAAATAAGAAGAGGTGAATTGGGATGATGAAGAAGAAGAAGAGTTAGCCAATAGGGATTTTTTGAATATAATTCAGTCTTTCAACGCTTTCTAGCTCCAAACTATGGCAAAAAATGGAAAAGAGGCAAGAAAATGGAAGCATAAAGACTTCAAATAGATGATTAGATTTCTATCTTAGGTAGAACCCAATGGATAATGGAATCATTGCTCCCTAGTAGGGTCAGATGAATGTTGGAAACAAAAATTTGAATCTAAGATTAGTTTTACATTTTAAAAGTTGTATTTCTCCAATTTGAAAATATTTTCAATGTTAAAAATCTTGATTGATTCTCAGCATTTCTTTTAAGGAGACTGGACTTCCTGTTGTATTCCAAAACTAGTTTAAGCTTTAGATATAAGATAAGTATTGATCTAAAAAAAAAGAAGATTGGATTAACATATAGTGGATGCAATGTAGCAACCCTTTACTGATAAGTACATTTTTTCGAAAAGATTATCCCTTTGATAAGTATATTTTTAAAAAGTATTGCTTTAAATCAATATTATTTTTAGGCTAGTAAAGTTACCATAGATATATTTTTTTTCAAACTCTATATTTGTCTAAATTTGAATAATTATAGTAATTCTCACAATTAATCAATGCCCTATATAAAATTAATTTTACTTACATTGAAACCTACATAACCAATTGCTTGTTGACATGTAAAATTACAAATGTTTGTTTTATAATTCTTTTTTAAATGAAGATTAATTGTATTTTTTCTAAAATATTAATATTATTTTTTGTTTGTTAATCTTTTTTAGTTTATTTAAGAAAATTTCTTATAAAATTAATGATAATTTATTTGGGTGTCTAGTAATATGGTAACATGTGACATAAGTTTTCTAAACTCGATATTTCCTTAAATTCAAAAAAAAAAAAAAATAACAAAAAAAAATGTTGAGGCATCATTAATGGCCTTCACCCACGTCATTAGTAATAATGTTGGTAGTCATGTGCCTTGGCATATGTTCTCAATATGTATTTGTTTTGTGTTTAAAAATCATTTACTTATATAGGTAATTATGTTTTTCTATTGAATAGGAAGTTAATGCATTTTTTAGTATATGTAGTCATCGAGATTTTTAATTGAACTTATATTAAATATGGTTTTGTATATGGGATGTTTATTTGAGAACAAGTGTGTAGATTTCAAAATTATATGATTAAGATATTTTTTTCTTCTAATTCAATTAAAGACAAATGTTTTTAGTGTTTTGAATTTTATTTAAGCTATGGATAGAAAACATAGACTTATTGAATAAAATGTATAAGAGAAGTCTTTTTAAGTTAGATAATTGTGATAATTTTTTATAAAGGTTTTAGGATTTATATATTTTTTCTATTTTTTTATTTTATTTTAATTATCATTTATATTTTTTTGATATTTTTTAATGTTTAACTTTTCAAATTTGTTTCTGTATTTTTTTTACAAGTTGTATTTTTATTATTTTTTATAATACTTTTTAAATTTAATTGTTGATAGTTTTTGCTTGTGAAGTAAGAAACCTGTGAACCACTTGGTAACCACAATTATGGAAGTCTTGGAAATTGAATTTTATAAAGTACACATTTTTAGTGGAATAGTTTTCTTGTAACAAGTATGTATATTCCAATTTTCTATATTTTAGATAGAATAATAAGACATAAAAATATATATAGATATAATATCTAAAGGTTGATGCTTGTTCTTATGTCTCTTCTCCACCATAAATTTTGTGTTTATTGAAGGATTTATGTTCATTTTGTGTTTTAAATTTATTGCTATTATTTAGGTTTTTTTATTTCATTTTGTAATTTTTTTTCAATATTTTGGGATGATGAAAAATAAGATGGTTGTGTGGCCAAATTGGTTACCAGTATATTATTTTTATGTTTTTTGATGATGTATTTTATATATTAAAACTTTAGGATTTTTAATTTATTAATAAGTTTTATATTTTATAAAATATTTTAAGTGGTTTAGAGATGAGTTGTATGGATTCTACATATATTAATTTAATCATATTTTAGTTGTTTGAAAATATTGTAATTGCATTATACATTGTATATAGTTTTAATTGAATTAAAAGATATTATTTTAAGAGTTTTGAAATTTGAATAATCTATTATGATAAAACATAGAAGCTTCCTAGATAAATTATAAAATAAATAAATAAAAATTGTGGATGTTTATTTTTATTTTGTTTTCTAAGATTTTGGGTTTAGGTGTATTAAGGTGATGATCACTTATTACCTAGTATCACATCTGAAAACCATTACAATAATGCAAAGAATGTGATATTATACAAAATAAGAAGAGGAAGAAGTAATCCTAAAAATAGAATATTAAATAGAGAATATAGGATACACGATCTACATATAGATAATGTGCTTTTCCAATGAAGATGATGGGTATAAATATATTTTATAAAAAAAAAACTCTCATGTAATTATTGGTTCCACTAAAGGTGGTTTCAACAAATAGTTGTATGATATGTAAGGCGAGTAATAATAAAATGCACACTTAAATTTTGGAAGGCTAATACAAATAAATAAAGTAACAATATTATAAGAATGGGTCCTGACACCTATGCCTAATAAGGCTCCCAACAATGAGGCCTAGTGAGGTACACACTAATTATACATATTGGAAAAAAGGATACACCATAAGGGTTTATAAAAAAACCAATGGAAAAAAATAAGTGGAGAGAGGAAAAATATTATACAGGGCATCCTAAGAAAGGAACCAACTCAATACTTGATCAAAATGCTTAATAAGTTTCACTAGATAGAACAAAGGTTAACAAATAGAAATTCACTTAGTTGACTCAAAAGTCACTCAGTAACTCAATTTTGTGCTTCTGCTTTTGATCCAATGCTAGATCATAAAATATAACTGATAGTGTATTCACTATAATATCTCCTTATAAAAATAAGAGGTTAAGAGATGTCTAAAGTACAAAAAAATTATTAATTTAAAGTTGATCAAATTATTTAAATAGAAGATATAGTGTGAAAAGGATTATCAAAAAACATAACACCTAAGGAGGAAGGATTTGTATCCCTAACACACACCCCCCATAATTCAAAATGGGTGTATTAATGCCCAAATATTTTATGTGTAGATGAATCCAACTACCCAAGAATGGATAAGATAACATCATATGCATCAGAATAAATCCACATAAAGAAGAAGTAGGTTATGACTATCAAAGAAGATATGCTAAAAATTGGAATCATAAAAATAAGTAAACTTCAAGACAAAGGATACTTTTAACTTTCATAAAAACTATTGAAAACATAGATTAAAAAATGTGTTAATAAGGTTGCCCTAGTGGTGATGGGAGTCTATAAATTGAAATAGTGTAAAGGTACCCAGAATAGAGGACACATGCATGAAGGGAGGCAATGTTGGATTGTAAAATTTTAAACTAAATTTAAAATTGTAAATTAAATTTAAAATTGATCCCATAAACAATAATCCCACTTAATCACAAAAGAAACTCCAAAATTCTATCAATTCTTAGAAGATGCCATCATGAACCGATACAATTTCTCCTAAAATAAAATAACATTGTATGAAAGAAGACCCTGAGTAATAAAAGAACCACAGTGGTAAAATCCTCACAAAGAATGTTGATGCCACCACCATAAGTGATCAAAAATTCTTCTTAGATAAATATGGATGGTGGATGATGATGTTTGCATGTGAGTAGGTGGAAAAGACACAAAATGTGCAAGTAAGGAAACATTCAAAAGTATGTCAAGTTGATCATTCCTAATTGAGGCAACCTCAGGGCCCTCACACTTTTAGTGAAGGTGAAAAAGAACTCATGTGTTACTCAAAATCCTCAAAAGGAGTAGAGCAAACAAAATTAAGAATTATGTAATCAAATTACCTTTGTTGTATTACCTACATAAAAAACAAATCTTTAAGGATAATTCCAATTAATAGGCTAAATGGAAGAAAAACTACCATGTGAATGTTTTCCAATACCTCCACTAAGATATACCATGCAACAGAGCATATGAAAACCAAAGTAATATGTTTCTCAAAATAACCAAGCAAATAATTAGGCTGATATGAAGTGTGTTGAGTAGGACATGAAATAGTATATGCATCAAGCTCAAAATCAAATGGTTCAATAACACATGGGTTAGTGGGCTAACAGTGGTGAGTTGAGCTCAAATATACCTCTATAAATGAGTATTTCTTATAAGGCCAATATTCAAAAGAGGACCTCAAATTTATGTAGTTCTCACCTATGTGTGGTAAATGTGTGTGTACGAATGTGAACTATATTAAATGATAATTCATGTAGTGATCTATCTTATAATTTGACACATATGGCTCATGGGCTCTCTTTTGAATTCTTCAAACATGTAGTATGATCTTTTCTATGATTCATATGCAAATAGAGATGAATATATTAGTTTTACAATTGATTTATTGATCTTGAATGTGTCATTGCTTCATAGCTACTAAATGTTTGAATGAATTAGCTTTGACTCGTATATATAATATCTATTTTTTTAAAAAATCCTTATGAAAGGGTTAATGAAATTATTAATCTGACCCATACAATTCAAAATATTTTCAAATTTAAGTGATTATAAGGTAAGGACACTTTCATTAGAGTAGGGATAGTTTAATTGATGCCATAGTCTTATGTTGAATGCAATTGTTTGGGATGGAGGTAATTTTTTAAAATTATCTAACTAACTACAAAGGATATACATTATCTTTTAGGTTTTCTGTGGTTGCAGGGGATCCAAAAATCATAATCATTAGGATTTTACTAAGAAGTGCATAATTAGACCTAGTGAGGTAGTGAGTGCAAGCATTTTTGCTACAAGAAAAAACAATATTTAAACAGTATATTTTTGAGTTATATTTGTCAAATGTATAATATTATTTAACGTATAAATCTATATTTAAGTATCTACACCAACACACTGTACTAAGGCCCCACGTTCCTCCTTCTATTTATAACTTGGGGAAAGAAAGCTAACACGCAACATAACAGTCTCAAGCTTTACTTTCTATTGAATAATTTAAGCCATCATTTCATAAACAACCATCTATATGCATAATTCAACATTCACACAATTCAAACATTTTTCAACCATATTCCCATAGACATGACTTCTAAATTACACCATTTTACCTAAAGTTTTATCTACTTAACTAAACAACTATATCATTTCTTTACTTTCCCAAGATGATCCAAATATGATTGTCTCTTCCTCCTCTTAATTCTATTCAAGCAAAGAAGAATTGAAGGTAAATATAGATTTTAGCCTCTTAAGTGTCCCCTTATTGACTACAATGCCACCTCTTACGTAGAAAAGAGAAATCATCCTTTTTTCACATTATTATAATTCAAAATGTTTTATTATCTAAGGGGGCTCATATCTTACTAATAAAACACAAAGATGAGGTTTTTCAAGTTTTCAATTTTTAAGCTCCATATAAATCTTATTTTTTGCAATCAAGAAAAGATTTAATTAAAGTTGAATATATTAATGTAACATGTATTTAGGATAATATGTAGGATAATAATAAAAGGACATCTGCATAAGTTAATTAATTGTAAGAGTCACTAAGAATACATATTTAATAAGGGTGCAAAGTGTCAAGTCTCTATGGGCAGTTTATAGGAGTGGTAATGCAAGATCTATGAAAATTTTCATAAGGAATTGCACACTATTCAGCCGCAAAGTGATGTCAACAAAGACTTTAGATGTTTCTCATGTCTGCAGAAGCTATTCATACTTTGATTCTATACAAGAGTCAATAAAAGAGTGTCATCATCTCCCTTGTACAATATTGGCACAAGACTTTTGATTAGATGAAATCATTCAGTCATAATAAATAAAATATAAAACATAATATATGTAAAACACCCCAATAAGAGATTGACAAAATAGAATTCTATTTAAATGAAGATTTAATCGTAACAGATCAAAATTCTGAATCACTATGTGCAGATGTTGAAACGGGTATTAGATAATATACAAACTTAGTTTTTGGATATTCTTTTCTAAATTTTATGTTAATCCAGTAATCATTTGCTGGGCCTAAAATTACCTAGCTCAAGGAATGGGTTTTTAAACATGATAGCTCTTGACCCTTCCATTTTGGTATTATACAGAGCAAATGACTAAGCCGTAGAGTAGCATATGACCTAAATTCTATAGATCTGAGTAGTAACATGTCTCTATTTTCAAACATTAAAAAAGAACTATTATTGACTTAGATTGGAGGATAACTAGGAACGCAACCCAAGTATAATCTTGAGGAAAGTGCAAGATGTTTTAATACACACCTGAAGACAAAACTATCATGAAAAGGTAAATAGCTTAGGAGTAGAAGGAAAAAATAAGAGTCTTAATGTAGAACTAAATTCACCATTGTGATATGCCACAAGATAATAATCACAAGATGGAAAGGCCCACAAGGAATTAACACTAAAATTGTTGGTCATATTAGTACAAACCCTCTTCCACAACTATGATCTATATAGGATAATTGACAATGCCTAACCACCTAATGCACACAAAAATTTGGGGGAGCCCATTTGCATATTTAGTGATCACAGATTCTAATACTGAGCAAGAATAGCATTAAGAACATTGAAACAAATCCATACTGAAACAATTTACATTCACTAACACTAAATCTATAGTTTTCAAAAAGATAATGGAAGTATACTTACTTGTGCTTGTGGTGGATCTGAACAAAAGGCTACCTCACTACTCCATAAACAATATGCTAGAAGAGTTCCAATTCTTTTGAGCATGTTCTATCCCCTAACATAAAAGTGTCTAAAGCTTCCCATCTTACTCCATCTAAATTTATGTTGAGGAAGCAAATGAGTAATTCGTATACTTATTAATAGGGAGAGAGTCACTAGGGTGCCAATCGAGTGGGATACACATTTTTCATACATTGACATGCATGACAGGCAATCTATGTCAAAATTAAATAGGCTTGCACCATATTTGACCCTAATTAATGGTGGCCTAATTTGGTGCAAGAGAGCTAGCCTTAATGGGTCTCAAACCTTAGCTTTTTTAATAACATTACCCCATCTTTGCCACTAAGAAAGGCCCACTTGAATTTACAAATTGAAGTTGGTTTACTAATAAAATTGTTATATTCTTTCAAAATAGTAACTCCAAGAAGGTTTATAGAACTATTTTAGTTGCTGAAAAAAAATGCAAACTAAGCTTCTACCTACCCCCTCCTATGTTGTTTTCATTCACAAACAATCTTACTCCATCTTTATTTTAACACATACGGACCTTATTTTTGCACTAAGTTGATCAGGACTAGGGCAGCCTATTAACAGAGGAAACAGCCTCTTCTCAGCGTCTTCCATCTCCTAGTCAAAACTAAAATTTTAGATATTCGGTCTCAAATGAGACATACCATATTTTCCAAGAAGATCTCAAAATATTTATTCCATTATTGGTTGATAACTATGACACTAAAATTATAGATTTATGGTTTTGTGGTCATAAAAATGTGTAGTGATGATAGGAATTATAAATACATTAAAAATAGTAGAATGGAATTTCACATAAGCTGTGAACAGGAAAGAACCAAAAAAAATGTAAAATAATAAATATACCACTACATTTTCCTTGATTATCATGAATGGCTACTCCTTGGAGTATTCGAGGATAAGAGAGAGAGATAATGTAAGAAATAGACGTGAAACAACTCTCACTCCTAGAATGAAAAATGCCCATAGTACACATACATTATATATATGCCATGTCCATACATGGAGATAAACGCATATTTATAGTTAGGTTAAAACGCAGAGGGGCTTTCTGAGTCCGTTGAAATCCTTGATTTAAATAGAATGTGGTTCCGCTTGAGTTGAAATAGCGAAGAAAAAAAAGAGTGGTGGCGATGTTGCTGTTGGTCTGAGTTAAAGAAAAGAAAATAACGTAACTTCATATGGCAACCATGTTAATGTTGTTAGATGAAAATGCTAGTTCAAGCGGTTCGAACCCTGGATCTGGTGAATACAGACGGAGGTCATAATTTGTTTGGTGCATGCTGAATGACTGTCAGCAGGTGCACCGCCTAGCTCTACAATGAAAACCCACCACCTAGCACTGCAATCATTATTATTCTGAACTCGATGCCTCGGAGCAGATGCACCGCCCTTCCCAGCCATAAAAACTTGTTGCCCTTGTAACTAGGATCATGACACCCAGAAATTACATATAAACCGTGCAACCAATCAAAAAGTGCTAAATAATATTATTAAATAGCGCTGCTTAAATCCCCTCTAAATTCCTTTTGCAAAATATTGGCATATTTTTTAACACCAAAAACAAATAATTTTAGCTGGTCAACGGATCAAAGAATAATAAAAGATAAACACACAATAAAACCTATAATCCCTCCCTTCGAAACTAATAAAAACGTAAACAAACATTCATACACCTAACAACACATACACACCCAAAACCTAACATAAATTATAATTATGGTATGGGGTGGTATTATGTCACCTCTCAGATTTCTTTTATTTCTATTATGCGTCTTGCACACTACATTTCCCGATCAAAACATTCACACTAAATTTAACCAACAGAACGTTCACATAATGTTAATTAAATGTGGATATTTAGATGTGATATCCACGTAATCATGAAATTTGGGATTCCCAAAATCCTGTCCAAACCAAATAATTTTGCAAATATGCAGTGACCTCGGAAAATCAAACGCCAGCAGAGCCAAGTCAAGTTGTGGCTGGCAAAGGGATAGATTTCGTAACGTAGAGTACAGCTGCTTCGGAAGATCTGAACACCGACCCTTTCACTGCAGCAACTAAACAGTTTATCGATGCCCTTCTTCCTTGGACATATCTCTCCAGCACATCTCCATCCCATATATGATCAGATTGGAAGAAACAACAGTGGTTCCGAGAGGAAACTCAATCGCATTGGCAGTCGCCTTAGTGGACAGATCCCCCATGAGACCGCGAGCGACAACATTGATTTGCTCATCCTTGTCGTTATTGACGTTGACGAGGCATACAAATATGTGGTGTCTAACTGCGACAGAAGGCTGTAATTCTCGTAACGAAAGAAGCCGTAATCCAGCCTCACGCGAGCGCCGATGGCGCTGGGGCAGTCGCGGAGGACGGATTTCACCGCCTTCAACGAGCATGAGCGGCAGTCCGCGGGAGATTGGTCGCCTCTGCATTGTATGCGTCCCATCACTCTGTTCGGATCATTTTCTTTCCTGTAAACAGAAGTGCTGAAGCCCGTGTAGGCCACCTTGTCCGTTAGATCTTTTAACAACGCCTGGACGTTGGTATCAAATTGTGTACCGTTGGAGTACTTTGCAACGTTACATAGTGCATATATCTCGCCTTCCTGCGACGAGGAATCCACCATAACAACAGCAGAATCACTACACTGTCCTACGAAAACCATATTCCCAATTAGCAAAGCCCCCAGAGGTATCCGCATTTTCGAAGCTCCACTGTTAAAATACATTTTACAGGTTATCCTAAGAAACATGATCAGCAAGTCTGTTTATATAACCCAGGAAAATAGGTAAGGCACTACATTTATAAAATAAATAAGCCGGCAATGCTGACGTTTACTCAGTTTTACGTATTCGGCTGAGAAGCTTCTGCGTTTTAAATCATATCAATGCCATAAGTCGTTTGGCTGTTGGAGAGCAACTACTTGGTCGGTTTGACGGAGCTAATTTTTTTTAATGTTGTGTTTTAAGTTTGACGGAGGCAATTTTTTTATGTTGTGTTTTAAGTTTGATGGAGCTAATTTTTTTTGGTGTTATGTTTTAAGTTAAGTTCATATTTTAATTTTAGGGGTGGTTGTTCATTTAATTAGTAAAGTTGTTTGGTTGATAAAAGAGTTTATTTCGAATTAATTTTTATTATTAGTAAAATTTGATACATGAAAAAGATTGAAGTCAGGATCATAATCTGAATAATTTTGAGAGAATGATATCCCTCAATTCTTAACTCTTAACTTAATTAAATATTTTTTATATATTCAAAATATAAAAAAAGATTATATGTTGTAAATTATAATTAAGAGATTTGATATTATAAATTTTTAAAATGATTTTATTTTTATTTTTATTTTTATATTTACCAATATTATGTATGTATATATATATATGTTTTGTAATAAATAAAATTTAATTCAAAAAATATTTATTTAATTTTATATATATATATATATATATATATAAATTTAGAAATTTTAAAAATATTGTTAACAATCTTTAAAAGCAATGTTTATAGATCGAAGTTACATAAATAAAATTATTATATAAATAAATAATAAGTGACACTTTACTAAAAAAATATATATATTTATAATAATTATATAATTAATTAGCATATTAATATAAAATAATTAATAATATATTTAATAAAAAATATTATATATATATATATATATATATATATATATATATATATATATATATAAATTAATGAAAAGGATTATAAAATTATAAAATTAATATTTTATAAACTAATCTAATTTAATAAAATTTGAAATTATTTTAAAAATTATATCAATACTAATATTAATAATATATCTTTCTTTGAATTGATAGAGTGAAACATTATGCTCTAATTACATAGTGATTGTTTGATCTCTACATTTATCCAACTATTATGAGATCAATATATTCCATGTAATCATCATTATGAATTGATGGGATGAAAGGATATCCTCTTCTTAATTAGATAGTGATTCTTTGATCATTACATTTATACAATTATCACTATACAATCAATGCATTTGATTTAAAAAAGGATCAAACCACCATTTCAAAAAACATCTCAAAAGCATTCTTTTAAAACCATATAACTTTTATTGGTCTTGAATTTTTGAAGACATTATTTCAACTTGCCCCTACAAAAATGAATATAAAATATTTAAAATAAAAGAATTTTGAACTATAAAAATAATTCATTTAATCATTATATACAAAACATTTTCATAAAAATTATCTTTTGAAATTATATAATTTTTATTAGTCTTGAATTATGAAGATGTAGTATTATAATAGGTAAACTTTTTTAGATGAGGAGAAAAAGATAAATGAAATATAATTCATTTTTTTAGTGAAAATGTACTTTTATTAATTTAACAAAAAAATTATAGTATAATATTAATAATAAAAATATAGATATAAAAATCACACTCCAAAAACCAAACTAATTAAGAGAGCCTTAGGGGAAATAATAGTTTAATATAGGTCACAACTGAACCAATAACCAAATCTAAACCAACTCCAACGCACATCAATCAAAAAAGATAATAAAATAATGCAAAAAATAAGGAAACAACTAAATATCAATTACGAGCATGCCCATCGAGAGAAGATGCAGAGGCATAAGGTCCAGAAACATTCAACCCCAACCATCCCAATCTGAGGAAAGAATACTATACTTTCAAATTTACTGGTAGTGTTTATATTTTGATTGGTTAATTTATTTATCATAATGATTTTTATATTCATTATTATTTTTGTTTGAAGTATAATTTTTTTTTAAAACTTTTATTTATATAATTTTATTTTATTTTATCTATATAAATTTCAAAAATACACTATGCTTATATTATAGATCAAATCTTATAAATATATAATTTCATTGACATCCCTACTTTATATATAAATTTAGATTAGTTTCATTGCCACTTTCTCTATATAAGATTATTGTCACCCATATAGATACAAGACCTCGATCAAGTTTAGATAAATCACTTCTGGCCCATATCTCTCTCCTATAGTCCTTCACTCATATAAATCCTATAAAATGAATTTCTTTCTAATGAGATATAGGAATGGCTTGATATGTATTGGGACCTTATGTAGCAATCCCCTATTCACAAGTGGTATTAAAAATATTTATTGTATTGTTTTTTTAAATTAAATATTACTTTCATTTTTTAAAAAAATATTTTCCCTCTTTTTATTGGGAAATTTATTTTTTAAGTCTATTTTTTGTTTGTTTGTTTGTTTTTGTTTTAAATCAACATTATTTCTAGGTTAATAAAGTTACAACAAATATATTTGTTTTTCAACTCAATATTTATTTAAATTTGAATATTTAAAAAAATATTCACGAGTGATCAATGCCCTATATAGAAATAATTGAACATGCATTGGAAATCAGGTATCTACCTAGCCAATCCCTTGCTGACACATGCTATTACAAATATTTGTTTTATATTTTTGTAAAAACCAAAAAATCTCTTTTTAAAAAAAAATATCATTGTTACTTTTTTATTTGTTAAATTTTTAAGTTAATTTAGGATATTTTCTTATTAATTTATATAATCATATTTGTTTTTTTTTCTAATGAGATGGTGAAACGTAACATATTTATTACAAACTCAATACTTCCATAAATTTTAATATTTTTTTATGAAAAAAATGTTGATACGTCATTAATGGCCTCCATTAATATCATTCGTGATGACAAGTGTCACGTCAAAATGTTGGTCCCTATGTAACTTGGCATATGTTCTCAACATGTATTTATTATGTATTTCAAAATCATTTGTTCATAGAGAAATTTGTTTTTATTTTTCTCATTGAATAGGAAGTTGATGCATTTTCCGGGGTGTGCAGTCTTTGAGGTTTTCAATTTGACTTATATTATGTATGGTTTTACATACGTGATTTTTTTAAAGAATGAATGTGTGGATTTTAAAGCTATATAGTTAAGATATATATATTTTTTTAATAAGTTAAACATAAAGGTTTTTAGTGTTTTTAATTTTGTGCACGTTATAGAGAGAAAATTACATATGTTTGTTCACTAAATTACATAAGGGAACTTGTTTTTTTGGATAGATAGTTGTCACAGTTTCCTTCAAAGGGTTTGGGGTTTTTGTTATTTTTTATTTTTATTATTATTTATATTTTCTAAAATTTTGTAGTGTTAAATTTTGAATTTAGCTTTGGATTTTTTTGAAGTTATGTTTATTTTTTATTTAAAGTATATTTTAATATATTTGGTGATTTTTTTTTGCTATCAATTAAGACGTTAGTGAGTCGTTTGGTAAATGTAATCATTAAAATTTTGAGATTAACTTTTATCAAGTATATATTTTTAGAAGAATGTTTTGCTTGTCATAATTATGTATATTCCATTTTTTTGTGAATTTTTATATTTTAAAGATTTTAAAATATAAAATAGTTACACACACAAATATACATATACAATGTATAAATTTATACACACATACATACATGTGTGTGTATGTGTAAAATACTATTTATTTTTGTGGATACTTGTCATTTTTTTTTGTACCATAAATTTTGTGTTTATTGGTGGATTCAAGTTTATGTGGATTTATGTTTATATTGTGTTTCAAAGTTAAAATCATTATTATATTTTTATTTTCATTTTATATTTTCCTTTTTCAATGTTTTGGGGATGATTCAAAATGAGAAAGTTGTGTGGTTAAATTGGGGACCAATGTATACATTGCTTTTGTGTTTTTTAATGATGCATTTTTTTATTGATTAAGGTGCTAGGTCTTTTATTTATTATTTATTATTAATTTTTTTATTTCAAGAAGATTACAAGAGGCTTATGGTTGAGGTTTCTATATTTTTAATTTACCAAATTAATCAAGATTTTAGTTGTCTAAAAATATTGTAGCTGCATTTTACATTGTGTATAATTTCAATTGAGTTAAACAAAATTTATTTAGTATTTTTAATTTTGAATAATTTGTGGTAATAAAATGTCACAGATTTTTAGATAAATTATAAATAATATATATATTTTTGTGGATGTTTATTGTTATTTTGTTTTTTAAGCTTTTCAATTAAGATGTATTAGACTAATGAGCACTGATTACTTTGTATCACAACCAAACACCATTATCACAGTGTAAAACAGATCAAAATAGACAAAAAAAGAAAAGGAAGACATAATCCATAAAATATAATACTAAATAGAGAATACAAGATAAATAGTCTAAATAGAGATAGCTTTATACAATGAAAATTATGTGTATAAATTGAATTTGCATGACCAAACTTCCATTTACATATTAGTTCCATTAAAGGTGGTTTTCAAAAATAGTTGTAGGATATGTGAGGTAATTAACCATAAAATTCACACTTCTTTAGATATGTACACATATTAATTATACTTAGTGAAAATTTATCATAAGAGTGGGTCTTGAAAACTAGGTATAAGGAGGTAGAAATGTAAAATAAATGCATCCTTAAAAAAATGAGATAAACTATATGGGTATCTAAAAAAACTAATTACAAAACAAATATTAGAGAGATTGTAAAATATGCTAAAAGGAATCCTATAAAAGCAACAAGATCAATATTTTAAAATAATTTTGAATAAGGTCCATTAGATTGAATAAAGACCAGTAAACACAAATGCACTCGTAAGACTCAAAATTACATTAGTAACTCAATTCTACATGTGTGTTTTGGATCCAATGTTGGATAAAAAAGTGTATTGTATCAACCAAAATAGCTCCTTATAAAAATAAGAATGTCAAAGTTGTCTAAAGTGCATTAAAAAATTAAATTGAATTTGATCAACTTCTTGTAGTTAAAGATATAGTGTGGTAAGGGTTATCAATGAGCATAACACTCGATGAAATATGATATGAACCTCATACACATACCACATAGTTATAAATGGGAAGACTAATGCCAAAAAATAGTTTGATTGAATGAAGCCAACTACTCAAACATAAACAAAATGATATTGTATGCACTAGAATATATCCACATCAAGTAGGAGGAATCTCTCACTATCAAAGAAGACAAACTAATAATAAGTATCATTAAAATGTATAAAATTCAAGATAAAGGATATTGTTAACTATCAAAAAATGTCTAAAATTATAATAAAATATCTGTCAAGAAGATGTCCTTAGTGGTGATGGGAGAGTCAAGAAACTGAAGTAGTGTAAATTTTCCCAAAATAGAGAACACACAAATGAAGGGAGATAAAGTTGGAGAAGTAAAACCCTTATGTAAATTTATAAATCAATGTCACTAAAAATAATCCCACTGAATGATGATAGAAACTCCAAAATGCTATCAATCCTTAGAATATGCCATCAAGAATCAATAAAGTTTCTCCTAAAATAAGGGAGTAATGTAAAAAAGAGGAAGTTGAGTAATGGAGGAACCATAGTGGTAAACTTCTCAAAAATAATGTCAACATCACCACCATACGTGATCATAAATTAATCTTAAAAAAATATAGATGGTGGGTTAACCTTGCATCTGATTAGGTGCAGAAGACACAAAAGATGCATGGAAGGAAACATCCAAAAGTATATCTAGTTGATCATTCTTGAATAATACAATCGTAGGACTCTCACACTTTATTGAAGGCATAGAAGAACTCATGTGGTTTGCAAAATCCTTAGAAAGAGTGAAGCGAACAAAATTATGTGTTATGTCATCAAATTACACCAAAAACTACCCTTTGAATGTTTTCCATGACCTCCACCAAGATATAAAATGTAACAGATCATAATAAAATTGAAGGTAGTAATATGTTTCTCAAAATAATCAAGAAAATAAACAAGTTGATATGAAGTGGGTTAAGTAGGCTATGAAGTAGTACTTGCATCGAGATATAAATCAAATGGTTCAACATCAAAAACACCATATACATAATCATAACATGCAAGATAATAAGTAATTATATTATGTACAGAAACTAACAAATCAAGGTCATTGGGCACAAGATCAATGATTATAGGTGGACCAAGCATAGGAAGATATTAGTCTAACAGAATAAGTTGATGCTAATAATATACAATTTAGTTTTGAAATGAATTTGTTAGGGTACATTTGTTCTAAATAAAGTTGTGGATGAGGGAATTTCATTTCTTGATATTCCTATTTTCTTCTAAAAATTTGATCATGTCCTCTTGCAATGATTAGATCTCAGAAAATAACACGAGGTTTTCAAACTTAAGTGTATTTTAATTGGCATAAAAATATATGATGGAACAAAAACACACATTAAAATTAAATCATTATTTAAGGAGAAGATGTTTGGTTCACCCAATAATGCTTTCAAAAGTGATTGTAATAATTTTTCCAATTTCCACAAAGAATAAAGCCTTAGAGGAACTATAAATATCAGAGACCACTGACAATGCATCCATAGTTAATTATAATTTTATATTTAGAGACAAAGGAATAGGAATATCGATAGACAATATGGTAAAGGACAACGCCCAGTGCATGGTCCATGAGTAGTGCCCCTATCATGCTCCCTATCATAGTACAAAGTGGGGTCGAAGAAAAATGCCCTCATACAAAATACATTTTCATACTTGCACAACCTTCGAAAAAGTTAAAATGAAAATAACTTTGTCTAAAAACATATGACCCCCTTTCAACACAAAATAAATCAATCAATCAATCAATCAATTTCCTTTTACAATGTTTCCCCACCCTTTTTCACAATTATTCATAACGATATGAAAATACCACGCTAAGAAAAATTATAGCTGCTTTTGATAAAGCTTGTTATATCCAACTTGGGATTGAACCGTTGACAAATGAATTTGTTGGATTGAAAGTATTTACAATATAGAAAGCTACAAACTACGCTATGCTGATTTTTAATAACCCTACCAATAACATTAGTATCTACAGGTTATTTAGGGGTTTTATGTTTAAAAAGTAAACAATAAACACACCTTAAATTGAGTGAAGCCATGTGGTGAGGGAGCTAGATGAAAATGCAAACGAGCTTTGTTTGCTGTGTTGAGGAACGAGTAGACTGTTATTTGTCAAGCTCGAGAAGTCAGGAATAAATACATCATGGTGTATTTTGACTTTGCAGGGGTCATTTATAGGCTGAGGGAGGATCATAGAAGATTCAGAGAAACACAAATGTAATTAATATGGTAAAAACAATTTATTCAAGATCAAAATTACTGTGTAGATGTAAGCTATAGACATAGCAAAGCCGAGGTCAATGCAATAAAAATTGATGGTTTTGAGTCGGATTGAATGTGCTTCGAGTCAAACACAAATCCTGAATTCCGAAAAAAATTGAGTTGGCGTATATCTAGGAGAAAGAGAATGAAATTAAATGGGGAGGATTGTGGAAAGTTGATGTTTATGGATGGAT
This sequence comes from Torreya grandis, assembly GCA_037957365.1. Classification (NCBI taxonomy): domain Eukaryota; kingdom Viridiplantae; phylum Streptophyta; class Pinopsida; order Cupressales; family Taxaceae; genus Torreya; species Torreya grandis. The sequence goes on from JARHVA010008078.1 coordinate 436,283, forward strand.
AAATACAAAGAGCCGGAAGCAAGTCAAAGTGATACTAAATACATAATCCTTTGACATGATGCAATATTGAATGGAATTTTCTCCCAAATCACTGACCAGGGCAATCTTCAGAAGGATTAAATCTACCACAACTACTCTTCAATATAAATCTAAATGCACCAAGACCTAGCTGCAAAGATATGGAATACAAACCTCTCAAATTCACCAAGATCTGTTAATTTCAGTGAAACATTGCTTTTAATAAATACTCAAATCTTGTTGTGTGGGGTTGCGCTCAGGTGGAGCCTATAGTTTCATTCTAAAGATGTATATATTTTCCTCCTTCAAAATATCATGCAGACGAAAAAGAAAACTATATTTTTTCTCATAAGCTATTTTATTAATCGATGTGAGGAGGCCCAATCTGTAAATAATGACATTCATAATGGAAAAAATCTCTCTATCCACCTATCTATATTCTATAGTGGGGGGGCTATATCTAGTTGGGGTTGGCTCCTACAGAACTCTTCTCTTTGTCTAGAGTTTAGTTATGCTCTGATTCCCTCAAATATCTTTTTTTTGGGGCTCCGTCTGCCCTTTCTCCTCCCTTTCAATAGCTACATAAAATTGAGCAATGGATATGGAATAGACGTTTTGATATCGTATCGAAGTGATGAACACTCGTAATCCAAAATTATATCTGCAATCCATTAGCATAATATAGAGCATAAACCATTGGACACAGTAAGAACAAGAATATAAAATACTGAATATACAATACTGAATTGGGAATATAAGATTTAAGACAGGGATATAAAATTATTTGTACAAATGAAGATGAAGGGTTTAAATATATATTTTAAGAGCAACTTCAAATTTCCCTATTGATTCCACTAAAAGTGGCTTCTAAAAAGGTGGTAACATGTGATGTAATTATATAATATATATCTTTATAAATGTGAAAAAACTTAATGGAAATGATAATTTCCTAGGATAATAAAGTATTAGTGTTTCTAGATTAAAGCACCAACAATGGTATTATTTTAATCATATTTTCAAATTTATCTAGTGTGTTGAGTGACTCAGCTTAATTTTAAATTTTAAATGGATTAAAAGAATGAAAATAATTAATAAATGATGTAATAACAAATAAAAGTATTGTTTCTATGGTTTTTTAGTACATTTTAAATTTAATTGTAATGATTTTTCCTAATTATAACATTTGATCATAGATGAGGGTTTTGTAGTTTATATATATATATATATGTTTGAGTTCTTTCAAAATGTTGAGGATATATATTTTATGGTTTTTGTATTGTATATATATTGTTTTAGCATTTATTATATTTTTAAATATTTGGTAATAAAATAGTAAAGTTATTTAAGAAAATTCAATAAAAATCCAATTTATTTTCATAGATGATTGTTGTAATTTTGGTTTCAATTTTAAATTTTTATAGTTTTTTAAGACCATGTTGTAACTAAGATGTTTCTAGTGCTTGTGATTCTAAATTGATGGTTAATAGGTTTATGAATTTTTATTTCCAATTTTACTTTTTCCAAATTTTTTGTTCAATAGAAAAATAATCAAACTAATAATAAATATATATACTATAACCTTAATAATTAATATATATACTATAACCCATTTCTTCTAGATTCAATCACTCATAGATCTGTATAAACAAAGAAAGGAAAATAACTAAATTGAAAAGAAAAAAAGAGTACATATAGTTGAATTCACAATAATTGTACCATTTATATATTATGAAAAAATTAAATTCAATGAAAAAGTTAAATTCAATGAAAAAAAAGGTATATAACATGTTTATGATGCATTTTTCATTCTATTTTGATGTTGGTTGGTTTTTTTGTTGGTTTGTTTTTGTTTTATATGTTTTTTTTAAAATATTTTAATGAGTTGTAGTTTTTTTTAATGTGTTGCATATAAGGCATATAGACTCTACATATTCAATCTTATCATGGTTTTGGTGTCTTAAGATAGAAAATTGATTCCGATATGAATAGAAAAAGGTATCTGCATATTAGGAAACTGGTAGTATTTTTTTTTTTCCATAGTTTTGAAATTAATATACTTATTTTATTGGGTTCAGATTTGAATGTAATTTTTGACTCGAATTTCACGCATATAATGTAAAGTGTTTCAAATGTTCGAGTTTTGTTTGGGATCAATTTTAAAATATTTATTGTGGGCTTTTAAATCTTCAATAGTTTAGATTTTTTTAGATTTGTTTTTGGTAGGGTATATATATATATATATATATATATATATATATATATATATAATTTAATTTTTATTATTTATTTTCATTTTTACATTTATTTTCATAATTTTGATAATTTTAAGTTAAATTTTATCATATTGGTACCTTTAAAAAAAAATCTTTACTAAACTATATTTATCTTAAAACTATATGCTTTTAAAAGTTTATTTTTTAATATTTTTATGAAGGTTATAATACACGAATGTCTTGGAGTGCATTAGAAACCTACTCATAAAATTTAACGATGAATAATGAAATTGAAAACTTTTTTTCCAAAAAAGCTATTCAATTTTTCTGATGGGATTGTTTGTTTTATTTTTTGTTTTTATTTTATTTATTTATTTATTGAACCAATTATCGCTGTAAATGTGTGTTTTTTTTGGAAACAAAAGTACTCACAAATGCATAATCTAAGTATGCATTAAGTCTGAAGTGGTGAGTGTCAAAGGTCATACACATGATTACAATGCACACTAGCATTACATAGGATTTCACACATTTAACTATGTCTCGTTTGACTTCCTTATTCATAGTCCTAGATATGTAGGAAACACTAAGTCACTGTGGGGTGGGTAAAGTTATATAAACCTTATTGTTTCACTTTCTTCCTTTTTCTTTTTCTTTTTTTCTTTTTTTTGGGTTAATTTTATAGTTTTCTTATAATGAAATACTAAGGTTTGAAATTAAAATAAAAGTAAATTAGTGATAATCATATACATTTGTAAATAACAAAACATACAAAAACAATTTGTAAAAAAAGGTGTAGTTGGTGAAACTATCAAAGATAAAAGGTATGTAAGACATAAGTGCACTCTAATAGATAATTTCATAGTAGTGGAGCCATCTAGGAAGCATATAATTTATACATCTAGTAGAACCATACAAGAAGCACATAATTTTCCAAGTAGATGAAAACCCTCTATTTTTGAGTCTGAGTACACATGTCATTTATTGATTGATATTGACGATAGTATCCAACCACATACCTAAATATACCCATAAAAATATAAGTACATAATATTATAAATTTTGAGAACGAATATGTTCATAAACTGATGATTTACATAAGATACTACATACAATTCTAAAAATGAAAAGAACAAACAATACTAAGTTTTCACATTCAAGGAGAATCAACATGATCTATTTATTGATACATACATACATACATACATACATGCATACATACATACATACATACATACATACATACATACATACATACATACATACATACATATATATTAATCTAGGTTTCTAGACTACTACTTCTATTATTCTCAAGTCTACACCTTTGGTTATATATGTGATGTCTAACCTTGATATGGGGAAAATGCTAAATTATCCTCACACTAACATGACCATCCCTATACAACATACATACTTACCTTGAAACATTACTAACCACTTCCCATTATCAGATGCTACATAATTTTATATACTTGATGTTAAAAAAATTAATCAAAAAATTATTTATATATAAACTAGGGTCACATCATTATAAAATATTTATTCTATAGTGGGACACACCATTGATTCTCCTACATTATTACATAATTCACTATATATTTAGATATAAACTCATACCTTACTAATAAGTTTTATGTCACCTAATCTTATATTGTATGTTTTATGAACATGCTCATAGAATAATTAATAGAATTAAAAAAACATAATAAACATATGCTAAATATAAATAGAATAAAAATATTATCTTGAAACTATATAATGCCACTACAAAGTATGAAGGGAATATTTAAGGGGTAAAAATTCTTCATACGTGACTCAATAAAAAAAATTCAATAAATAATCTTTTCTTATTTCACATGCATTCTATCTAATTTATTCTACTCAAGAAAACTAGTACCTCCCATAGATTTGGGATGATTATATATAGAAAATGGGATGTCTAAAAAATCATATGCACTTTATATTTTATTAATAATACAAAATACAAACTAAAAATTTAGGATGAAGGGTTCATAACATGCCCTATTGCTTAAATATGATTCTTCGACAATGCTTGAGATGAATAAAATTTAGTTATAGCAAGAGTAGGGGTTTTTATGTTGCATATTTTAATTGCAAGTCACATCACTGTACTAAAATATTCAAGATAATATGATTTCAAATGTGAATATAGAACTTGTAGAGGATAAATTCATGTTTTAGGAGGATATATCCTTCATTGTCAAGATCTAGGATAGTCGCTTGGTCTTGAACATGATGAATAATTAAATTTATCAAAAAAGATCCTTGAAAGACCAAGTGGATCTTGGAGGAGTAGAAAACATCTAATTTTTTTACAATGGGACCAATATTACAAATCACTTAATAAGGGCCATTAAAATTTGATGCAAGTTTCTATTGACCCTTCATCCTCAAAGAGTGCAGCTTATAAGGCTAGAGCCTTAAAAATACCAACATCAAAATATAGTTATGAGAAGTGTTGATCAACCTATTAATTTATGTATATTTATGATAGATGGAGGTTATAGTTGAGATTTTGAATGATAATTTTATCTGTACAGAGAGTGGCATCAAATGATTTTAGCTTGGAGCTTCTTGAAAGGTATATCCAAAGAGAGACATTATCTAACCATAAACAACATCAAATAGGGTCATGTAAGTCATATTGTGGTATGTATAGTTGTAACACCATTCAATAAGTGGAACTTATTTGATCTAATGAGTGTATTTATCAGACACAAAAAAATGTAGAAAAGATATTATTTGTTGATAATTTTTTTTTAACCATCAGTTTGTGGATGATAGACATAATTAATATTAATTAGGGAAACACAATGATGAAAAAATTCATTCCAAAATTGATTCTTAAAAGTGGATTCATGGTCATAAACAATTTCCTTGGTCAACCCATGAAGGTGTATTATTTGATCAAAAAATGTTTTATTGATAGAGGAGATAGTAAAAGGATGATCAGGGGCACAAAATTATACATAATTGAAATGTCGACCCACCACCATGAGAAGCATTTATATCCTACATGACTTGGGTAGTCCCTCAAAACATTACTTGTAAATATATGACCATACATAGATAATAACATGAAAGGGTTAGAGAATGCTTGGGGTGGGATAATTTCCCCTTTCTTGCACTTACACATTTCAAATTATACAACAAATTGTTTTTTGCCTTAAATGAAAAAATTAAGGTGCATCATTTCATAGTTTTTTTAAAAAACATGAGTGTCTAGTTGATTGAGAGAAATGGAGTTTTAACATAAATGTTTCTCTTAATGTTGATTTTGGTGATAGTACCATATGTCCTTTGTTCTTTAAATAGTGACCATCCCAAGATTAATTAATCCTAGATGTAGTGTTTGAGGTCACTTCCTAAATGATTTTTTGAATATGGGTGGTATGGGAACATTTGTATTGTGTCTAATGCACCCAATATGGAATGGGAAAATATAATACACAAAAGGATGTATGTTTTTAATAATTTGAAGACAACACATATGTGACAACATTTTTTTTAATCCTTCTTGTACAAAAACTCATATTCATATAACATGAATTTATTTTACCACTTCTATTACTCAAGCAAAGATACTCTTTGCCTTGTGAATTAATTGAGGTTGTGTCAAGATGTTTGATGACAACATCCCTGTCAATTAGGTATTATTGCCATGTTTTGATTAAATTAAGGATAGATATACCCTCTTTATCATATGTGGAATGCGTAAATTGTTTCCTTGTAAGTGCCTTGATAATAAAAAGTGTTTCAATAAATGAGTCAATTAGTGGAGTATAACTAGCATTACATTGTTTTTGCATACAGTCATATTAATGTCCACATTCTTCTTAAATTGAAATAACACTTAATTAAAAGGTTATGTTTGCATCCATTGAAACCTGAGACATTTTAAAATTGAGTACAACTATTAGAGACTTCCCAAAGTAAGCATAGGGGTATATATGAGTACAGAAACTTAGATATAACTATTCCACCCATTCATGGCAATTTATTATCTAAATCCATTTTACTATGGACAATAACATGTAGTCTAAGGAGGTTTGATTAAAATTATATTTAAATTCTTTTATCCCATACCAGGTCAAAATGATTAATCAAGAGTTTTAGATCTAAAATACAAAATATTCAAATAAGGAAGAAAATACTAATAGCTAGAAGAATTCCATGTAAGGACCATTCATTGATGGTTTTTGTTTTCCCAAAAAAGTCTTTAACAATCACAACATATACCCAATTAAAAGGAGAATTTTGTTTTAAAAAAAAATAGTGGTTAAAATCTACCCATGCCAACATGCTCATTCAACTAGAATTCATAACTATTACCAAACCCCAAAACTTCTAGGCTCCCCCAACTCATAAGTTATTAATAACATTACTTGCCAATTTGGTAGAGGAAGGGAAATAGGTGCAACCCCATAATGATGTGCTAATTTTAATACATTAGGGGTTCATATTTCCATTTATTTTTTTGTCCAAATGCTTACAAATCTAAAACAACAACATAATTGATTTTCACCTTAAATAATGAATTACAACTTAGGGCACTACTAGGTATTAGGAGGAAGAGCCTCATATGAAATTTTACATTTTATCCACTACTATAGAATCAACCCATCATTTTAAATCTAACACCCATACCATAAAAATGAAAGTGAAGAATATTGGACATATTAGCCAGATCGATCTAGGGTGAGTTATAATAGTAATAACATTTCATTAATATCTCCAACTTATCAACTGAATACTATATCAATTTAGGTGCACTAAGAGTTCTTTATTTTACCAATATTCATTAGAAAATAGAAAGTAATAGTAAGCTTCAAGCATAAAAATGAAATACAAAGTGCAACCTACTTGCAAGAATATTATAGGGAAATATGGTGTCAATTTTTTCTTGTCCCCTTATTCTTTTCCCAATTTCCATCTCCCATGAGATTTCATAGATTTTCCTAAAATTGTACTTGACTCTCAAAGGGCATTATTCCTTTTTTCTTCTCCCAATTATATGGCCTACAATTTGTCCCAGGTAAGGTTTGAAGCTTATGCTTTCTTCTCCTATAAGAATGTATAATAGTCATTGGAGCATCATCGGGGTGTTGAGAGACACCCCACATAAAACACCAGAAGAGATAATAAATATTCCACCAAAAAATTTACATTTTATTCAAGTCAAAATGATGACATGATTAAATAATAATATTATTGTCTCTTCCCCAAAATTGAGAAGGCATCAAATAATAATAATGGGAGCATTTTAAACTGATCCAAAAACCAATAATAATTATGAATAAAATCTCCATGTAGAATGTTGGTGTGGCGTAGAAATCAACTAAATTATGTAAAAAATAATTTTATTATGACTAGCACCAAGTTACCCCTTGACTAAAACCTCGCTATGATGTCGAGATGAGTTATCAATGTAATGACAAGATATTATCAAGACCTCATGGAAGCAGGATGTCCTAAAATATCTATTTAGCCATGTTAACATACGTAGGCATAATGCACACCGTTAATAATGATGATGATGATGATGATGATGATGATGATGATGATGCTGATGATATACCCCTAAAATATAGGATTTACAAAATGTGCTATTGTTCACATTTAACCTTAGATAATAAAACCCAAACACAAAAATAAATTGAGTATAAAAATACATATGGTGATAAGAGAGACAAGGTCAAGATAATTCACTAACCCAATAAGGAATAAATAACAACTGACGTAAACACACATAATAACAAAATATACCAAAAATTTCACAACACGAGAGAAATTAAATAAAGAAGATTCATGATAAGTAGTAAGGATCAAATGACCAAAGGCTTTTAAAAACTTTGTGTCACATTACTCTTTACCAGTCTGTATCAATTTGACTGCTCATAACTCTTACCCATTAATGTCCCAACTATCGAAGTCCACTATTGATCACACCTCACTTGACCTATTCATGCAACCACCAATTTGGACTTTAGTAGTATCTACTCAAAAAATAAATAATAAATAATAATGAAATCAATATGAAAATTATATAGTATATGTCATCAATGAACTAAGCTTAAACACCAACTATAATAATGAATTAGATATAAACAATAAGACATGATAATCATAATTGTAACATATAATTAAAAATAATTATTTGTAATAATGATCCAAATGTCAATCAAGAATATGTTAAATTGGAGTGGTCATATCATCCTCTCCCTCTTAGAGAGGAGTTGTCCTAGTGACTATTTTAAATAATCAGGGATCATGCTATGCAAAATAGATTCTATCACACTTTTTTCAAAATGTTTCATAACACAAAACACTAACAACTATGTTTTGGTAATGAACCAGTCACTGAAAAAATATTTTATCACTTAATCAAAATAATGTTATGCTATAACTACATACTTACGTATTTCATCAATAAAACCTAATGAAATTATAGTTAACTTTCCTCTCGGTATGACTTGAACATATAACACACATCAAAGATAGAAATAATTAGTGTTACTAATATTCCAGTCTTACCATAAACACAATCACACCCCTTCATAAATTATCTTATCAGTTTATGTGCCAACTAATAACACCATGTTGGACAAATAGGGAGGTGTATAATTTTATAGCACTCAATTTTAACATGCATCCATATTTGGGAACATAATTCTACCCTTTTATGACACATATGTCCATTTGCTTTCATCCAATAGTTATTAATTGCTGCTTAATAGGCTTGTTGCCTTGAAATTATTCTTATCTTAGCATAATTTATCGAGAAGCTATATTTTTTAAAGGCAGTAGTTTATAATTACTAAATTTTTATCCACTCATGTAGGTGTGTCTTTAATCCATTCGAGCATGTAAAAAATTTGGTCATGGTGATCAATTTCACCTTAACACTTGTTCAACAATAGATTTTTATCACTTTCATAGTAGGAATTACATCTGATAGCTCATATAAAGATAAAGACATTACTATTTTTTTGAGATTTGATATTTAAATTTAGATCAACAACTAGATAATAACAACTTCTGGCTTAACCATTTCTTTATTATAGCAATAGGTCACCATAAAAATCTACCCCTTTTAAAAAAACATAGGCACTAATTTAATCTAGTCAAATTCCTTCATGTTTTACACACACCATTTATGCTTGCACATAACCTTATAACATTCATCACATAATGATAGTTGAAAATAGTAACCCATATTGCTTGGTTACTTTATTCCAATAAATATCATTCATGGGTTAGTGTAGTCTTCTATACCAATCAAACTTAACATCATTAAATCTATTCTAAGCATTCACATTCAGCCTGAAGGATTACATCATGATCTCCAAAACTTTTCTAACCTCATAATATGATTCCAGTGATTATAATCCCATCACCATTCTGCACTTAATTTTTGGCATCATTTAGAATTACTTAAGCTTCCAAAATTTGCTTGAACAAGGCTTACATTACTCCATCCAAGCACAATATCAGCCTACATTCTAGTCATCCTTTAAAATAAATTTGAAATATTTATCTAATAATTTATCTATTGGGTATAAACAAAAATAATACCTCATCCATAACATGTTTTTACTTAAAATCCAACACATGTATGCATTTCAACAAGTACCACCTTGTTGATTTTGCATAAATGTCCAAATTATAAGACTAATTGATGCTTCACAAGGCTATACCAATTAAAATATTATATAGGTTGTTTTTAAAACATGCTCCAAGAGGTGATTAAACGAACATTAAATCTAAAGAATTACCATTATGCATGAAGATCATACAACCAACTTATGGCACTCATGGTGTACACCCTGAATGAATCTAGTGGATACTTATGCAAAGGGAAAAAGTGGGTTTTTAGCCTACAATAGAATCCACTTCCTAGACCATACCTAGTCTAATAACCATAGATATAATGTTTTTCTACCCTCAACCTCATACTTTCACCAATTCTCCTTATTAGATTAGTGATGTGTGATTACATTGCACAATGCAAAACTCTACCCTAGCAGATTTCAATTAACAGAGGTGGGTTTCAAGAGGAAAAGTTAAAACACATAACTAGTTTATGATCCCACTACCACATACTAACATGTGCACAACACAAAGTCATATATATTCTATGACATATTGATTCAATAATTTCAAAAACTTCAAGCAAAATGGTCCACATGGTTGATTATATTTACATAGTATAGAGAGTTACAAAATTACATGTTTTCAAATAATCAATAAAAAATAAGGGTTTACAAGACATTTAATAAGTTTACAAGTAAAGAAGGAACCACATGAAATAGGACACTCATACATGACTCAATTGTTTCAGATTTTATGCCAAGGTATTTTGACAATGCAATAATTAAGCAAATATAATGGTGAAGCACAAGGGTCCAAGATTTCCATCAGTTCACCCGATGTCCACATGCCATCCCAATGACATCAAATATCCATCATATAGTAAAACATGATCAGTCTTAGGGATCTAAATTTTATGATCACCTTCTCTCAAAAAATGTTGTGTTGTAACAAAGACATAAATATACTCCCATGAGGTTTGGAATGTTACCAACAATGTTCGCACATCATGGAGTAGATGGCTTATGTTACCGATAAAAATAAGAGATCCCTAAAAAATTTGAACTTTTCTAAGCAAGTTAGTCACATTCAATTAGGCCCTCAAGGTTTGAGTTACACCCTTATACCTCCAAAAATATTATACCTTGGAATCATCGTATGACCCATCCATACAAGCTCTAATACATTATTTCTTGATTCCAACAACAAGTTTTTAGCACAATTCTTTTGATTTAATTGCTCCAACAAATAATAAGTTTAATAATGATGCTTGATTTGATGCAACATTACTTTGGAAAAGGGTGAACTTAGCCAGGGTTCAAGGTGAGTGTCATATCATCACCGTGTGAATTAAAATTTCTCATAATCATTAAATTCAATTAAAATTTACAATATGCTTCCTCATGGATGTAAAATATATCCATTATCATACTAAAAATACTCATGGATCCCCAAACATAGTCCAAGATCAATTACGCATTCTCATGATGTCTAAAAAACCAAGAACATCATAGCCTCTTTATGGTATTTAAACATACCCATTATCACAATAAATAACATCATAGAATCAAAACATATCCATATAAATAATAGATTATAGCCTTTTAGACTTATGAGACCACATGTTTCTTTGCTCAACTTGAAAGAGACCAATCCACACATCAAGATCAAGATTAAATTTAGCTCAAAATGCTCCTTAACAAGTAGAGATTCTAAGCCTCACTAATTTACCCAAGAAAATCATATACTCTAAGAACATTCAACCCTCTAGGTTTATGTCTAACCCTCTATCTTCCCAAGGAGATAATGTTCTAAGCATATACTAATGACTTACCAGTATAAGTCAATAATATATATCCAACATCATTTCCTCAATTCAAAGGGAAAATTTGCTATCACCAGTTTCCCATCAACTTTCCCATATAAGTCGACAATCATTAGGTGATGCTTCCCCTAATGAAACATGATTTGTGAATATTTAACCCAACCAAGGATTGGGGTAATTATCATGTGTTTCTACATAATTTAATTGTTTCTTCACATACTTTATATTCAAAAAATGCAATAATTTCTATAACCTTAGTACTATAGAATAATGCTACTAAAGCATCTCAATAGCCAAAGAGCACTGGGTTGAAGGTTTGGAGGATAAAACCATTCGTTCATGAATCCACCATAACAGTGAATAAATAAACTAAGAAAACATAGGTATATCACCCCATAGTCTAACTCCAAGTTAAAATGTTACATAAATAAGGATAAAAATTAAAAAAACATCTAGATGATTATCGACTCATAGGGATCCAACCAAGTGCAATTTACTTTTTCATTTTGGAGTGCATTACGTATCAAAATAGTCCTTACTAGAAGGAAGGATACCAAAATAGAGTTATATCATAAGGGGACACATTCATTTCCTTTTGAGATACCAATGAGGTCCTTTGTTTAATAACACAATGGCTCATCTACAACATAATCAGTGGCATTATTCACTAATCTAGATTTGGCTTAACTCCATATAAATGAGGTTGGTCAATGCACAAATTTTCACATTTAATGTTGTCTCATTAAGAACAATTGATATTTCGTATGATTGATAAAAAGGAATAATGTTACTGTCCATAACATGTTTAACAAATATGGACAAGAGTTATAAAGAAGAGAAAACAATAGGGTATTTTCTCTAAGATCCCAAGCATTAAATAAAATCATGCTACAATATGATATAAACCTGTTGAGTACCAACAACATAGTTGCAAATACACAAAATAAACTAATATCATTAAAAAATGCACCCCAAGGAATCACCAAATTGTGAATAAATTTGCAAAAACATAATGTAATTACCATTAAGAATTCATGACTTCATTGTACCAATTGATAATCCAAAATATCAATTTCATTTCTTAAGTAATAGAAATTAACAATAAATTGTAGCTATCGCATATTACCAGTAGCCACCAGGTATCAGTTCCAAGCCAATATCAAATATGGCCCAATACAATTTTTGAAGACATCATAGTCATTGCCAATTAAAAATAATAACATTTAATTTTTCAAGAATATAATCTAACCCAAAAAGGGATGGAATGGTTTCTATTAACAATTGAATGTCCAATTAAAATTATTTGAGCTATCAAATTCCTCAAGCCACCAATAAGAGTATTGTTACAACCATTAAAATGAAGGAAGATATCCATAATAGGATGACATGTTTTTTTTAACAATTCAGGCATGTGCTTTAAACACCAAAACAAGCCTAAAGTAATGAAGGGTTATCAAAATAAATAGACCAAAAGGTTATGTTATCAACCAAGTATGGCATAGCTCTTGGTTGTACATAACTTTAAATTTGCACCCACATAAGGTAAAATAGCATCATTGACTTGTTTTTAACACTCAATAACAATCATTACTTCCATAACATGATTTAAACATATGTCATGTCATCCACTTATATAATGGAAGCTTATAAATGAAGGAGTAAGTTTGCAAACATTATAAGACTAAACCACTTACCAATCACAGTGTTGGGTATTAATTACACCATTCAATGGATACCCAAATATTTTCCATTATCAAATTGAAGTGTACACTAAACTCATAATCAAAAATAATAACATAACCTTATTCTTAATTAATAATGATGAGCCGAAATTGCCATAAACACACACACACACAGATATATATATATGAAACCATATTTGATGTCAGCATAACTTCAAGCTATATCACAAGAAGTAACCACCATTATAAGCACAACTCAACAAGATGCAAGGTATAATTACTGCAGTCACCTTATTATCTAATGATACAATTTTCTTAAAAATATGAACATGAAACTTTCTCATCATTAATGCTGGAAGTGACTATATGTTTTTATATGAAACCATGCATATTCTTATATTAAACCAGTGTTTTAAAGTCTATGTAAGTAGTGTTATTTGTAGGTTATGTAAAACATATCCAAAACTAGATAAGGCTCTTAACATTAAAAAAAAAACAAAACTATGCCTTATATACCAAGATTCAAATGATATAATATTCAATAATAAAAATCAAAATATTCAATAATAAAAATCAAAAGTATTTATAACCAACACAATACTGTTGCACTCATCCAAATTTGTTAACCATTCACTACTAGTAGAACCATAACTAGTTTCTAATTCTTCCATTACTTTCAAAACATATCAATGATAATATAAATTCTACAACCATACAATGTAGATTAAAAATTAGAATTATGTAATATGGTACCAATATAGAGTCAATGGATTTGATTTCTATGTATTGAATGTTCTACATCACTAAAAAATCTATTACTATCCATGCAAATCAAATCCATAGCATAACTAACATGAGATTTATCTTTATCTTAATTTATAATACAAGAGTCATAATATCAATATAGTTATTGATTACTCTAATAAAAATTGATGACAACAAATCTAAAACATTTGAATGTATTCCACATATTACATATAATGAAACTGGTCAAGTTGTAAGCACTAAGTTCCAATTAGTAGGTAATGAAGTGATAATTCTACATAAGGTCAAACTGAAGGTCTTGCTAGATAATCCCAACCATCTGTGGCCCTAACCACCCAAATCATCAGCTAGATGGTGAAATTAGGCATCTAGGTTTTTCTGGGTAGAGATGAGCATTAATGTGACACAAAACATGGTCTAGTTCCATAGTAGATAATCAACCAAAGGGAAATCATATAAAATATTAATAATAATAAAAAGGTTCAAACACAACTAATACCAACAGGGGAAAATGGCTTTTAACACAAAGTTCATAAAAGGTAGCATTACAATTAAAATTAACATGTACAACCAACCAACAAAATTCAACTCAATAATAGTCATACGACACAACATAAAAATCCAACCATCAAATCGAGTAGCTAAAAAGTCATACACATAACATAATCAACATTTAGGATCCATAATTAGTCATATTCGATCAAGAGGTTTACATTCATGTAAAGTACTTGGGTAGTCGATTGGTTGACTTATCAAAATTCAGGGGCAATGATTTAATGCTAAATCAAATCCTATCAATCATTTTTTCATAATAATTAAATAAATAATCAAAGTCATTTAGGATGGCCAATCAACTTCCAATAATTAGAGGTTTTTTCATGAAACAAAACCACTCAAACAATAGAGCTATCAAGCATTTCAATAAATGAGTTAATTGGTGGAGTATAACTCGCTTTACATTGTTTCCACGTACAACCATATTAATTTCCACTGGATTTTTAAATCGCAACAACACTTGATTAAAAAGTTGAGTTTGCATTCGAATGAAACCCATCACATCATCTAATCGAGCACATCCAATAGACACTTCCCAAAGTAAGCATAATGGTATACATGAGTATATAAACTGAAATATAGGTATTCCACCGTAATTTATTACCTACAACCATTGGACTATGGACAATAATGTACAGTCCAAAGAGGTTTGATTAAAATTATATATAATTTTCCTTATTCCATATCGGGTCAAAATGATCAAATAAGGTTTTTGGATCGAAAATAAAAAGCATTCAAATAAGGAAGAGAATGCTAATAGCTGAAAGAGTTCCATTTAAGGACCATTAATTGATTATTTTTATTTGCCCACAAAGAGATTCAACAATCACAACATCTACCCAATTAAAAGGGGAATTTTGTTTATAAACAGATTTAGTGGTTAAAATACACCCATGCTAACATACTCAGGGAAATGGCATTGATAACTAAACTCCCAAACAATAAGCATTCTAGGGTTGCCCAAATCATAGGATATTAATAACATTACTTAACAGTTTGGTAGAGGAAGGGATATAGGCGCAGCCCCATAATGGTGTGCTAATATTAATACATCAGGGATTAATATTTTCATTTAATTATTTGTTCAAACACTCACAGATATGAAACAGTAACACAATTGTATTTCAACTTAAACAATGAACTATAACTTAGGGTGTTGTTGGGTATTAGGAGGCAGAGCCTCCAATGAAATTATACATTTTACCCACTGCTAAAAAATTGACCCCAAAAAAATGGAAGGGAAAAGTATTAGACATATTAGCCAAATCGATCCAAGGTGAAACATAATAGTAACGACATTGCAAAATTATTTCTAATTTATCAACTGATGCCCATTTGACTATATCAATTTAGGTTCATTAAGAGTTGATTATTTTATCAATCTCCATCAAAAATTAGAAATTAACAGTAAGATTCAAGCATAAAAATGAAATCCAAAGCACCACCTACTTGCTGGAATATTACAGTCCAATATGGGGTCAATTTTTATTTGTCCCCTTCTTGCTTGCCCAACCGCCCATAGATTTTCGTTAACCTACAGCCGACTTCCAAAGAGCATTATTTCTTTTTATTTTCCCCGTTCCTTGGCTTAGGGTTTGTCCAAGGTGGGGTTCGAAGCTGTTTCTCTCTTCTCCTAACGGAATGCATATTAATCATAGGGGCATTAGGAGTCAACCCTTAAAAAAATAAATAAAGGATAATAAATCTTCCCCCAAAAATTTTGCGTGTCGTGCAAGTCAAAAGTGTGACATCATTAAATAATAATATTAATTTATCTTCCCCACAAGGAGAATGCATAAGAGAATAATAATGTGAACATTTTTAAGTGAGCCAACAACCAATAATAATTATTAATAAAATATCCACTTAGAACTTCAGTGTCGAGTGCAAGTCAACAAAATCATGTACTAAATAATTTTGTTATCTCTAACGCCAAGTTGACGCTTCATTGAAACCCCACCATGATGCCTAACCGAGTCATCAATTTAATGACACGCTGTTACCAAGACCTCATGAATGCGAGATTTCCCAAAATACCCAAGGATCCAAGTCATTACTTACGTAGGTATAATGCACATAGTTAATTAAAATTCACATAATAATAATGTGGACCTAAAATAAAAGGCTAAACATAATGTGTTATGGTTCGAGTTCAACATCAGACAATAACACCCAAACACGAGAAGAAAGTGAGTATAAAAATATAAATAGGGACAAGAGAGACAAGGCCTACAGAATTCACTGACCCAACAAGTAATAATTAACAACTAATTTAAATGTACACAACAATAAAATAGACCAAAATCTACACGAGTGTAATTAAATAAAAATGATCCATGGTAAGCAAGAAGACTCAGATGACCAATGGTTTTTAAAAACTTTGTGTCACATTACTCTTTACATATCCAACTTCTCATAACTCCTACCCATTATTGTCCCAACTACCAAAGTCCACCACTGAGTGTAGCTTACTTGACCTATTCCTGCAACCACCAATTGGAACATCAACAATATATGCTCAAGAAATAAATAACAAGTAATAATGAAATCAATATGAATGGAATATAACATATGTCATCAATGAAAAAAGCTTAAAAACCAACTGTAATAATGAATCAGTCATAACCATTGAGACATGATAATCATAACCATAACATGTAAGTCAGAATAACCATCTGTAATAATGATGTAAATACCAATCGGGGGCATGTTAAATCGGCTAAACCAATGTGTCTATAATAAGTACAAAGCACCACATGGTGGGGTCATAACACAAGAGTTATGTAATAAAATTACCTTTGTTGAACCAGCCACATCAAAACCAATTCCTTAAGGATAATTGTAGCTAATAGGCTAAATGGAAGAAGAAATACCATGTCAATGTTTTCCAATACCTCTACCAAGAAATACCATGCAACAGAGCATATGAAAACCAAAGTAATATGTTTCTCAAAATAACCAAGCAAATAATTAGGTTGATATAAAGTGGGTGGAGTATGACATGAAATAGTAGGTGCATCAATCTCTAAATCAAATGATTCAACAACACATGGGTTATTGGTCTCATAGTGGTGAGCTGAGCTCAAATACACCTCTATCAATGAGCATTTCATATATGCTCAATACTCAAATGAGGGCCTCATAGTTATTTAGTTCTCACCTATGTGTGGGAAATGTGTATACACAAAGGTGAACTATACAAAATGGCAATGCATGTAGTGATCTAGATTTTAACTTGACAAATATGGCTCATGGGCTCTCTTTTGAATGCTTTAGACCTGTAGTATGATTTCTCCTATGCTTCATATTCAAATAAAGATGAATATATTAGTTTTGCTATTAGTTTATTGAGATTGAATGTGTGATCACTTCATAATTTCTAAATGTTTGAATGAATTGGCTTTGACTCATATCTATACTATCTATTTTTAAAATATCCTTATGGACGGGTTAATGACATTCTTAAGCCGACCCATACAATTTATATTTTCTTCAAATTTGAGTGTTTGTAAAGTAGGGACTTTTTTTTTTGGAGTAGGAATAGTTTCATCGATGCTACTATCTTACTCTAAATGCAACTCTCCAGGATGAAGAAAAGTTGTTGAGATTCTCTAACTAACTACAAAGGATATATATTTTCTTTGAGGTGTTCTATGGTTGCAGGTGATCTAGATAATCATAATAATTAGGATTTTATTAAGAAGTACATAATTACACTCTATGAGGTGGTGAGTGCGAGCCTTTTAGCTATGAGAAAAATGAATCTAAAGGGTACATTTTTGAGACATATTTGTCAAATGTATAACACTATTTAACATATTAATCTAGATGCAAATATCTATACTAACACACAATACTAAAGCCCCACATTCCTTCTATGTCTAATTTTAGGGAAAGAAAGATAACATGCAGCATAATAGCCCCAAGCTTTACATTCCATTGAATAATCTAATCCATCATTTTATAAACAACCATGTATATGTACAATTCAACATTCACACAATTCAAACATTTTCCAATCACATTCATGTAGACATAACTTCTAGATTACACCAATTTACCTAAGGTTTTATCTACTTAACTCAACAACTAAATCATTTCTTTACTTGCCCAAGTTTCTCCAAATCTAATCGTCTCTTCCTCCTCCAAATTCTATTAGAGCAAAGAATAATTAAAGGTAAACATAAACTTTAGCCTCTTAACAAAATAAGAAGGTTTTTGTATGTAACAACCATTAAAAGCGAGTCAAGTCTCCCCTTCTTCATTACAATGCCACCTCTTGCCTAGAAAAGAGAAATCATCGTTTTGTCATATAATTTTAATTACAAAAATTTCATTAACGAAAGGAGCTCAATTTTTCACCAATAAAACACAAAGATGACCTTTTTGAAGTTTTAAATTTTTAAGCTTGATATAAATCTTATTTTTCACAATCAAAACAAGATTTAATCAAAACATATGTTTAAAATAATATGATCAACAAAGAAAAAAAAAACATCTGCATAAATCAATTAATTATAAGTGTCCTAAAAGTACATATTCCATAAGAACATGAACAAACATTCATGTACCTAAGAGAACACACACCCAAAACATAACATAAATTATAATTATTATATGGTATGGTATTACGTCACCTTTCATATTTTTATTATGCATCTTGCACATTAAATTTAACTAACGAAACTTTCACATACTGATAATTAAATGTTATATCCACGTAATCATGAAATTTGGGGTTCCCAAAATCCTGTCCAAATTAAATAACTTTCCACAGATGCAGTGACCTCGAAAAATCAAAAGCCAGCAGAGTCAAAGTCTGGTAGTGGCTGGCTAAGGGATAGATTTCGTAGCGTAGAGTGCAGCTACTCAGGAAGATCTGAACACCGACCCTTTCACTGCAGCAACTAAACAGTTTATCGATGCCCTCGTCCAGACACTTGGCACGCTACTCCTTGGACATATCTCTCCAGCACATCTCCATCTCATATATGGTCAGATTGGAAGAAACAACAGTGTTTCCGAGAGCAAACTCAATCGCACTGGCAGGCGCCTTAGTGGACAGATCCCCCATGAGACCGCGAACGGCAACATTGAATTGCTCATCCTTGTCGTTGTTGACGTTGACGAGACCATACAAATATGTGGTATCTAACTGCCACAGAAAGCTGTAATTCTCGTAACGATTGCCTTGGGGCAGTCGCGGATGACGGATTTCACCGCCTCCAAGGAGCATGCGTGGCAGTCCGTAAGCGTCCCGTCACTCGGTTCGGATCGTTTTCTTTCCTGTAAACAGAAGTGCTGAAGCCCATGTAGACCACCTTGTCCGTTAGATCTTTTAACAGCTCCTGGACGTTGATATCAAATTGTGTACCGTTGGAGTACTTTGCAACGTTACATAGTGCATATATCCCGCCTTCCTGCGACGAGGAATCCACCATAACAACATCGGAGTCACTACACTCTCCTACGAAAACCATACTGAAGTTAGACGGAGCCAATTTTTTTATGTTGTGTTTTAAATTTGGAGGCAATTTTTTTTGATGTTATGTTTTAAATTAAGTTTATGTTTAAATTTTAAAGGGTATTGTGAATGGTTGTTGGTTTTATTAGTGAAGTTGTTTGGTTGATAAAAAGTTTATTAAAGATTAATTTTTGTTACTAGTAAAATTGATACTTGAAAAGGATCAAGATTGGGATTGTACTCTGAGTAACTTTGACAGAATGATATCTTTTACTCCTTAACTTTTAGCTTAAGATCACCATGTAAAACAATGATTCATACCAAAAAATAAAAAATAAAAATTCAAAGATAAGCTATGTATATTTTATATTTAAATTATAATTAAATGTTTTTTATGTATTCAAAATATAAAGAGGTTTTATATGTTGTAAATTATGTTATCGATTATAATTAAGAGATTTGGTATTATAGATTTTCAAAAAAAAATATTTTTATTTTTCTATTTAAAATGTTTGTGTGTGTGTTATAATTAAAAAAATTTAAGAGAAAGGTATCTATTTAATTTAATAGTTTATTATCAGTTTAATTTTTTTTTAAATATTATTAAAAATCTTAAAAAACAATGTTTATAGATCGAAGTTACATAAATATTATAATTATATAATTAATTAACATGTTAATATAAAATAATTAATAATATGTTTAATAAAAAATATATTATGTGTGTGTGTGAAAAAGGGATTACAAAATTTATATTTTAAAAGATTGATATTTTATAAACTAATCTAATAAAATTTAAAATTGTTTTAAAAATTAAATCAATGCTAATATTAATAATTAATCTATCTTTGAATTGATAATTACATAATGATTGTTTGATCTTTACATTTATCCAACTATTATGAGATCAATAAATTCAATGTAATTATCGTTATGAATTGATGGGATGAAAGGATATCCTCTACTTAATTAGATAGTGATTCTTTGATCATTACATTTATACAATTATCACTATACAATCAATAAATCTGATTTTAAAAGATGGTCAAACCAACATTCCACAAAACATTTCAAAAACAATCTTTTAAAACCATATAATTTTTATGGGGCTTGAATTTTGTAGATAGCATTTCAACATACTTGTGAAATAATGAATATAAAATATTTGAAATAACAAGAATTTTGAACTAAAAAAATAATTCAAATAATCATTATATACAAAGAATTTTTATAAAAATTATCTTCTAAAATTATATAATTTTTATTGTTTTTGAATTTTGAAGATGTAGTATTGTAATAGGTAAAATGTTTTAGATCATAGTAAAAAAATGAATGAGATATTATTCATTTTTTATTGAAAAATATATTTATATTAATTTAATAAGAAATTTATAATACAATATTAATTATAGAAAAGAAATAGATGGAAAAGTCACACTCTAAAAGCCAAACTCATTAAGAGTCTCAGAAGAAACAATTACCGAATATAAGCCACAACTAAACTAATAACCAAAGATAAACCAAATCAATTATATGTTAATAAAATAAGATAATAAAATAAGACAAACAAAAAGAAAATAACTAAATAGCAACTAAGAACATACCAGTGGATGGTGGAGGTAGAGGCAGAAGGTCTTGAGGCTTTCAACCCCAACCATCTTGGTTCGAGGGAAGACTACTATACTTTCAAGTTTATTGTTAGTGTTTATATTTTGGTTGGTTGGTTTGTTTTGAATAACAATTTATATTTTCATTACTTTTTAATTTGAAACATAATTTTTTCTTCAACATTTGTTTGTATAATTTATTTCTTATTTAATTTATATAAATTTTAAAAATATATGATGCTCATATTATAGATAGATCAAATCTTTAAAATATATAATTTCATTGACATCCCCACTCTATAAATAAATTTGGATTAGTTTCATTGGCACTTTATCTATATAAGATTATTGTCACCCATATAGATACAAGACCTCCAGCGAGTTTACACAAATCCTTTCAAGCTTATATCTCTTACTCCTATAGTCCCTCATTCTTTGTATAAATTTTATAAAATGAATTTCTTTCTAACGAGATATAAGAATAGATTGGTATGGATTGGACCTTAAGTAGTAAACCCCTATTGACAAGTGTTATTAAAAATATTTATTGTATTGTTTTTTGAAATTAAATATTTATTTCATTTTTTTCAAAAACATTATCCTTCTATTTTTTATTGAGAAATTTATTTTCTAATTATATTTAGAGCATCTTTTTATTATTTTAAACCAACATTATTTTTGAGTGAATAAAATTGTGACAAGTATATTTTTTTCCAACTCAATACTTATTTAAATTTGAATAATTAAAAAAATATTCATGAATGATCAATGCACTATATAGAAATAGTTGGAAATGTATTGAAATCAGGAATCTACTCAACCAATCCCTTGTTGACATGTGTTATTACAAATGTTTGGTTTATATTTTTGTAAAAAAGATAAATTCACTTTTTGAAAAAATATATAATATTGTTGCTTTTTTATTTGTTGATTTTCTATTTAGGGAATTTAAGAAATTTTCTTATTAATTTAAATAATAAATTTTTTTTTGTGTTTAATGAGATGTCAAAACGTGACATATTTATTTCAAACTCAATACTTCCATAAATTTTAATATTTTTTAACCAAAAAATGTTGATACGTCATTAATTGTCTCGATCCATATCATTCGTGATGACAAGTGTCACGCCAAAATGTTGGTGCTTGTCTGAATTGACATATGTTTTCGACATGTATTTATTATGTATTTCAAAATCATTTATTTATATAAAAAAATTTGTTTTCTTCTCATTGAATAGGAAGTTGATGCATTTTTTGGGGTCTGTAGTCTTTGAGGTTTTCAATTTGACATATATCATGTATGGTTTTACATAGGTGATTTTTTTAAAGAAAGAATGTGTCGATTTTAAAGTTATATGCTTGAGATATTTTGTTTTTATTTAAGTTAAAAGATAAAGATTTTTAGTGTTTTTAATTATGTGTAAGTTATATAGAAAACACATATTTTTGTTCACTAAATTATATAAGGGAACTTGTTTTTTGGGTAGAAAATTGTCATAGTTTTTTTAATAAGGATTTGGGATTTTTGATGTTTTTAATTTTCATTATCATTTATATTTTCTTGATTTTTTGTACTGTTTAAATTTTTGAATTTAGTTTTGGATTTTTTTTCAAGTTATATTTATGTTTTATTTAAAGTAACTTTAATCCATTTGTGATGTTTTTGGTTATTGATTAGGACATTGGTGAGACACTTGGTAAATGTAATCATTAAAAATGTTCAATCAACTTTTATCAAGTACATATTTTTAAAAGAATGTTTTACTTGCAACAATTATGTGTATTCAAATTTTGTGAGAATTTTTATATTTTAATGATTTTAAAATATCAAACAATTATATTTATTTATATGTGTATGTGTGGATGTTTGTTGTTTTTTTCTTCACCATAAATTTTATGCTTACTGGTAGATTTACACTTATGTTTATATTGTCTTGTAAATTTATTATCATTATTGTAATTGGTGACCAATATATACATTATTTGTATATTTTTTAATGATGCATTTTTTAGTGATTAAGGTGTTGAGTTTTTGTTTTTAAATTTATTATCAAATTTTTTATTTCATGAAAGATTTTAAGAAGTTAAAAGTTGAGGTGTGTAGATTTTAAATTTACCAATTTAATCAAGATTTCAGTTGTCTAAAAATATTGTAGATCCATTTTACATTGTGTATAATTTTAATTCAATTAAAGAGAATTTATTTAGTATTTTTAATTTTAAATAATTTGTGGTAATAAAATATAAAATATTTTCAAATAAATCATAAAAAATATAATTTTTGTGGATGTTTATATTTATTTTATTTCTAAAATTTTGAGTTTAGATGTATTAGACTGATGAGCACTCGTTACCCTATATCACATCCAAAAACCATTATTATAGTGTAAAACACATCAAATTAAACAAAAAAAAGAAGAAAAAGACATAATCCATAAAATATAAAACTAAATACAGAATACAAGATACACAATATAGATAAAAATAGCTTTATACAATGAAAATCATGGGTATAAATAGCCTTTGCATGACCGAACTTCCATTTACCTATTACCTCCAATAATGATGGTTTTCAAAAATAGTGGTAGGATATGTGAGGTAAGTAATAATAAAATTAACACTTCTTTAGATATGTACACATAATAATTATACTTACCAAAAAATTATTATAAGATTGGGTCTTGACAACTAGGTATAGGGAGGTACCAATGTAAAATAAATACATCTAAAAAAAATGAGATAAACTGTATAGGTATATAAAAAAATCCTAATTGCAACAAAAATACAAGAGAGATTATAAAATATGCTGAAAGGCATCCTATAAAAGCAAAAAGATCAATACTTGAAAATAATGTTGAATATGGTGCATTAGATTGAATAAAGGCCAGCAAACACAAATGCACTCGTAAGACTCAAAATAGAATTAGTAACTCAATTCTACACGTGTGTTTTCGATCCAATGTTGGATAAAAAATTTTATTATATAAATCAAAATAGCTCCTTATAAAAATTGGAGTGTCAAAGTTGTCTGAAGTACAAAAAAAAGTAAAGACAAGATGATATTGTATGCACAAGAATATATCCACATCAAGTAGGAGGAGGCTCTCACTATCAAAGAAAACAAACTAACAATTAGTATCATTAAAATGTGTAGAATTCAAGATGAAGGATATTATTAACTATCATAAAAAAATGTCTAAAATACAAATAAAAAATATGTCAAGAAGATGTCCCTAGTGGTGATAAGAGACTCAAGAAACTGAAGTAGTGTAAAGTTACCTAGAATAGAGAACACACAAATGAAGGGAGATAAAGTTGGAGAAGTAAAATCCTCACGAAAATTTATATCTCAACATCACTAAAAATTATCCCATAAAAATAATCCCACCGAATGAAGAAATAAACTCCAAAATGCTATCAATCCTTAGAAGATGCCATCAAGAATCAATAAAGATTATCCTAAAATAAGGGAATAATGTAAAAAAAATAAGAAGTTAAGTCATGGAGAAACCACAGTGGTAAACTACTCAAAAATAATGTTGACTCCACCACCATAAGTGATCATAAATTCATCTTAGAAAAATATAGATGGTGGATGATGCCTACATGTGAGTAGGTGCAGAAGACACAAAAGGTGCATGTAAGAAAACATCCAAAATTATGTCTAGTTGATCATTTCTGAATAAGGCAATCTTAGGACTCTGACACTTTAGTGAAGACATAAAAAAGCTCATGTGTTTTTCAAAATCCTTGAAAAGAGTGGAGCAAACAAAAGTAGGAGTTATGTCATCAAATTACCGCAACAAAGTTCCCTTTGAAAGTTTTCCAAGACCTCCACCAAAATAAAACAAAATGAAGGTAGTAATATGCTTCTCAAAATAACTATGAAAATAAGCAAGTTGATATGAAGTGGGTTGAGTAGGCTTTGAAGTAGCACATGCATCAATCTCTAAATCAAATGGTTCAACATAAAAAACAACATCTACATAATCATAATATGAAACATCATAATTAATAAAATTATGTGTTGAAACTAATGACTCAATGTCATTGGGAACAAGATCAATGATTATTGGTGGACCAAGCACAGGAAAATATTAGTCTAAGAGAACAAGTTGATGTTGATAATATACAATTTGGTGTTATAGTGAATGTGTTAGGGTGTATTTATTATAAATAAATGTGTGGATGATGGAATTTCATTTGTTGATATTCCTAATCTCTTCTAAAAATTTGTATCATGTCCTCTTCCAATAATTAGGTCTCAGAAAATAACATGATGTTTTCAAAGTTAAGTGTATTTTCATTAGCACAAAAATATATCATGGAGTAAAAAAATACATTCAAATTAAAAAATCATTATTTATAGAGAAGATGTTTGGTTCACCCAATAATGCTTCCAAAAATGATTGTAATAATTTTTAGAATTTTCACAAAAAATAAAGATTTTGAAGAACTAAAAATAATTGACAATGCATCCATAATTAATTATAATTTATATTTGGAACATAGAGGTATAGGAACAACACCACATAATGTGGTAAAGGACAATGCCCATTTCATGGTCCATGAGTAGTGCCCCTATCATGCTCCCTATCATAATACAAAATGGGGTTGAGGAAAAATGACCTAATATAAAATAGAATTTTATACTTACATAACTTTAGAAATGGTAAAAAAAAAAAAAAAAAAACTTTATTTAAAAACATATGACCCCCCTTTAAACACTAAATAAATAAATAAATCTCCTTTTACAATGTTTGCCCACCCTTTTTCACAATTATTCAAATAAAAAGAAAATACCACCCCCAATAAATTATAACCCCTTTTGATAAATCTTGTTATATCCGACTTGGGATTGAACCCTTGATAAAGGAATTTGTGGGATTCAAAGAGTTTACAATATAGAATGCTACCAACTACACTATGCTGATTTTCAATAACCCTAACAATAACATTAGTATTTATAGGTTATATTAGGGGTTTTAATTTTAAAAAAAAGAACACAATAAACATACCTTAAATTGTGTGAAGCCATGTGATGAGGGAGCTAGATGAAAATGAAATCGAACTTGTTTGGTGTGTTGAGGAACGAGTTAACTGTTATTTGTCAATGTTAAGAAGTCGGATAAATACATCATGCTGTGTTGTAACTATGCAGGGCTCATTTAAAGGCTGAGGGAGGATCATACAAGATTCAAAGAAACACAAATGTAATTAATATGGTAAAACACTTTATTGAAGATCAAAATCACTGTGTAAATGTAAGCTATGGATATAGCAAAGCCGAAGTCAATGCAT
This sequence comes from Torreya grandis, assembly GCA_037957365.1. Classification (NCBI taxonomy): domain Eukaryota; kingdom Viridiplantae; phylum Streptophyta; class Pinopsida; order Cupressales; family Taxaceae; genus Torreya; species Torreya grandis. The sequence goes on from JARHVA010008078.1 coordinate 463,327, forward strand.
TAAAAATTGATGGTTTTGAGTCGGATTGAATGTGCTTCGAGTCAAACACAAATCCTGAATGCTATAAAAATTGAGTTGGCGTATATCTAGGAAAACGAGGATGCAGTTAAATGGGGAGGATTGTGGAAAGTTGAGGTTTATGGAGGGATAAATACAAAGAGCCCAAAGCAAGTTAAAGTGATACTAAATGCATAATCCTTTGATATGATGCAATGTTGAATGGAATTTTCTCCCGAATCAGTAGCCAGGGTAATCGATAGATGGATTCAATGTACCACAACAACTCTGCCATATAAATCTAAATGCACCAAGACCTAGATGCACAGATATGGAACCCAAACTTCTCTAATTCGTCAAGATCTGTTAATTTCAATGAAACATTGCTTTTAATAAATACTTAAATCTTGTAATGTGGTGTTGCGCTCAGGTGGAGCCTATAGTTTCACTCTAAAGATGTATATATTTTTCTCCTTCAAAATATCATGCAGACAAAAAGAACTATATTTTTTCTCATAACCGATTTAATTAATATATGCGAGGAGGCCCAATCTATAAATAATGACGTAGTCATAATGGAAAAAGTCTCTCTATCCACCTATCTATATTCTATAGTGGGGGCAGGGGCAGGGGCTATATCTAGTTGGGGTTGGCTCCCACAAAACTCTTCTCTCTGTCTAGAGATTAGTTATACCCTGATTCCCTGAAATATCTTTTTTTTTTTTAATCTCCTTCTGCCTCCTTCTGCCATTTCCCCTCCCTTTCAATGGCTACATAAAATTGAGCAATCGATATGGAATCGATGTTTTGATATCATATCGAAGTGATGAACACTCATCATCCAAAATTATATCTGGAAACCATTACCATAGTATAGAGCATAAACCATTGGACATAATAAGAAAAATAATATAAAATATTGAATAGAGAATATAAGATTTAAGATATGGATATAAAATTAGTTGTCCAAATGAAGATGAAGGGTTTAATAAATATTTTAAGAGCAAATTCACATTTCCCTATTGATTTCAGTAAAAGTGGCTTCTAAAAAGGATGGTAACATGTGGTGTCAGTAATTATAAAATATATATCTTTATAAATGTGAAAATACTAATTATACTTAATGGAAATGATAATTTCCTAAGATAATAAAGTATTAGTGCATCTAGATTAAAGCACCAACAATGGAATTATTTTAATCATATTTTTAAATTTATTTAGTGTGTTGAGTGACTGAGATTGATTTTGGATTTTATTTTTTTCTAATTTTAAATGTAATAAAAAAATAAAAATAATTTATGAATAATAAAATAAAAAATAAAAGTATTGTTTTTATGCTTTTGAGTACATTTTAAATTCAATTTTAATGACTTTTTTTAATTATAACATTTGATTATAGACGAGTGTTTTTTAGTTGAGATATGTGGATTTTAATTATATATATTTTTCAATTGTGGTTTGAGTTCTTTCAAAATGTTGACAATATATATTTTGTGGTTTTTGTATTGTATTTATATTATTTTAGTATTTACTATGTTCTTAAATATTTGGTAATAAAATAATGAAATTATTTAAGAAAATTTAATAAAAAACTAATTTATTTTGATAAATGATTGTTGTAATTTTAGTTCAAATTTTAAATTTTTATAGTTTTTTAAACTGTGTTGTAACTAAAATTTTTGTTCGTTATGCTTGTGGTTTTTAATTGGTAGTTAATGAGTTTATGAATTTTAATTTCTGATTTTACATTTTCCATCTTTTATGTTCAATAGAAAAAAAAACCTAACTTATATATATATATATATATATATATATATATATATATATATATATATATATCCTAATTCTTCTAGAATCAACCAATCATGGATCTGTATAAACAAAGAATGGAAATAAATCAAATTAAAAAGAAAAAAAAAGAGTACATATAATTGATTTCACAATAATTGTACAATATTATATATTATGAAAAAGTTAAATTGAATGAAAAAAATATATATACCATGTTCCAGATGCATTTTTTATTCTGTTGTGATGTTTCTTGGTTGTTTTTCTAAGTTTGGTTTTGTTTTACATGTTTTTTCTTAAATATTTTAATTAGTTGTAATTTTTTTTATGTGTTTCATATAACGCATATAGATTTTACATATTCAAGTTTATCATTGTTTTGAAGCCTAAAGATAGAAAATTGATTCGAATATGAATAGAAAAAGGTATCTAAAAATTAGGAAACTGAGACTTTTTCTTTTTTGGGTATATTTTTGAAATTTATATACTTATTTTTACTGGGTTTGGATTTGAATGTATTTTTTAACTCGAATTTTATATATATAGAGTAAGTTATTTTAAATGTTTGAGATTTTTTTTGTCAATTGTGAAACATTTTATGTTAAAAGATATAAGCTAATTTTATTTTGGGTTCTTAAAGCTTCAATAGTTTAGATTTTTTTAGGTTTGTTTTGGGTAAGGTATATACATTATATATATTATTTAATTATATATTCAATGTGTTATTTAATTATATTTTTCATACATTTTTATATTTATTTTTGTAATTTTGATAATTTTAAGTTGAATTTTATCAGGTTGGTACCTTTTAAAAAATAATCTTTACTAAACTATATATATCTTAAAGCCATATGATTTTATTAAATTATTTTTTAATATATTTATGAAGCTTATAATATATTAGTTTTATCATTTTTTAAAAATTATGATATATGTAGTTACTTATATTTGATATTAAACACCCCACAATGTGAAATTTTACAAGACTTTAATCTAATAGATTTGTTCTCGCATATATTAACCTTATTTTCCATTCCACATAGACATTTAATCTTTGTACATCCATGAACTTGTCGAATTATCATTATTTTTACATAGGATCTTCTTAGTCTTTTACCAGATAGGTTTATATAACTCTTAGACTGTTTAATGTCTTATAGTCATGCTTATTGATGGAGAGATAGGTCCATAGCTGTAATACAGGTCTTGTACTGTAGAATGTCCCAAATCTGAATTATCTAAATGGAAAAATATGTAACGAAAGGCATAAGCTAAGTATGCATTAAATTTTCAAGATTAAATCTGAAGTGGTCGATTGTTTAAGGGCATACACATGATTACAATGCACACTAGCATTACATGGGATTTCACACATTTAACTATGTTTCATTTGACTTCCCTATTCATACTACTAGATATGTAGGAAACACTAAGTCATTGTGGGGTGGTTCAGGTTAGATAAAACCTAATGGTTCACTTTTTTTTTAAATTTTAATTTTTTTTAGTGAAATATTAGGGTTTAAATAAAAATTAAATAAACTAGTAATAATCATATAAATTTGCAAACAAAAAACCACATAATAATCCTCATAAAAATAAGAGTAGTTGGTGAAACTATCAAAGATAAAAATTACGGAAGGCATATATGCACTTTAATAGATTTCCACAATAGTGGAACCATCTAGGAAGTATATAAATTATATGTCTAGTAAAACCATACACTAATTACATAATTTTACAAGTAGAGAAAAACCTTCTCTTTTTGAATTTGGACACACACATGCCCTTTCTTGATTGATATTGATGATATTATCCCACCACATACCTACATATACCCATAAAAATAAAAGTACATGATAATATAAGTTTTGAGAATGAATATGTTTGGAACCTAGTAATTTACATAAGATACTACATACAATCTTAAGAGTGAAAAGAAAAATTAATACTAAGTTTTTCACATTCAAGGAGAATCAACATGATCCATTCACTGATCTATTAAATCAACATGTGTGTGTGTGTGTGTGTGTGTGTGTGTTTTCAAACTATTACTTCTATTATTCTCATGTCTACGCCATTGGTTATATATGTGATGTCCACCCATTGTATGGAGGTAACGAAAAATTATCCTCACATTAACATGACCATCCATATAAAACATACATTCATACCATGAAAGGTTACTAACCACTTCATGTCATCGGATACTACATAATTTTCTATACCTAAGGCTTAAACAATTAATCAAATAATTATTTATATATAAACTAAGGTTACATCATTACAAATTATTTATTCTAGTGTGGGACATACCACTGATTCTCCTACATTATTACATAATTCATTATATATTTAGATATAAAGTCATACCTTACTAATAGAATTTATGTCACCTAAGCTTACATTGTATGTTTTATGAACATGCTCATAAAATAATTAATATAATAACAAAAATATAATAAGCATGTTCTAAATACAAAGAGAATAAAAATATTTTATTGAAATTATATAAGGTAATTATAGAGTATCAAGGGCATATTTGAGGGGGAAACCTCCTATGTACATGACTGACACAAAATATTCAATAGATAATCTTTCCTATTTCACATGCACTATATCTAATTAATTCTAGTCAAGAAAACTAATACCTCCCATACATGTGGGATGATTATATATATATATATATATATATATATATATATATATATATATATATATATATATATATATATATATATATATATATATATATATATATATATATATAGATGAATAAAAAATAATATGCACTTAATATTTATTTAATAATGTAAAATAAATAAATAAATAAAAATATAGGATGAAGGGTTTGTAGCATCCCTGTTTCTTAAAAATGATTCTTCCCCAATGCTTGAGATGAGTAAAATGTATTTGTAGCTAAATTAGGGGTTTCCCTATTTCAAATTTTTGTTGCATGTCACATCACTACAGTAAAATATTTGTGATTATATGATTTCAAAGATGAAAATAGAATTTGTTGAGGCTAATTTCATGTTTTAGGATGATACATCCTTCATTGCCAAAATCCAGAATAGTCGCTTGGGTTAGAACATGCTGAGTAATTGAATTTATCCAATACAATTTTTGAAAAACTAAGAGGATCTTGGAGGAGTAGCAAAGACCCAAATTTCATGTGATGGGACCAATATTATAAATCACTTAACAAGGGCCATAAAAATTTGATGCAAGTTTCTATTGATCCTTCATCATGAAAGAGTGTGGATTATAAGAGTATATCCTTAGAATACCAACATCAAAATCTAGTTATGAGAAGTGTTGATCAACCTATTAATTTACGTATTTTTATGACAGATGGAGGTTATACTTGAAATTTTGATGGATAATTTTATGTGTGCAGAGAGTGGCATCAGATTCCTATAGTTTGGAGCTTCTAGAAAGCTATGTATAAAGAGAGGAATTGTCTAACCATAAGCAACATCAAATAGGGCCATGTTGGTCATATTATTGTTTGTATAGTTGTAACACCATTCAACAAGTAGAACACATTTGATCTAATGAGTGTATTTATTAGAGATAAAAAATGTACAAAGGACTCCTATTATTTGTTGACAATTTCTTTTTAACCATCTATTTGTGGATGATAGACATAACTCATTTTAAGTAGGGAAACAAAGTGATGAAAAAATTTGTTCCAAAATTGATTATTAAAAGTGGATTCATGGTCATAAATAATTATCTTGGGCAACCCATGAAGGCATAATATTTGATCAAGAAATGTTATAGTGAAAGAAGAGGTAGTAAAAGGATGATAAAGGGTACAAAAATTGACATACTTTAAATGTCCACCCACCACCATGAGAATCATTTATATCCTACATGTCTTGGGTAGTACCTCAAGACATTACATGTCAATATCTGACCATACTTAAATAAGAACATGAAAGGCTTAGAGCATGCTTAGGGTGGGATAATTTCCCCTTTCTTTCACTTACACTTTTCACATTGTATAATACATAATTATATGCCTTCCATGAAAACATTAAGGTGCATCATTTCATAGTTTTTTTAAGAAAAAATGATTGTCTAGTTAATTGAGAGGAATAGAGTTTTAACATATATGTTTTTATTAGTGTTTATTTTGTTCCTAGTACTATATGTCCTTTTTTCCTTAAATAGTAACCTTCACAAGAGTAATTAATCCTAGATGTAGTGTTTGAGGTCACTTCCTAAATGATTTTTTGAATATGGGTGGCATGAGAACATTTGTATTATGTCTAATGCACCCAATATGGAATGGGAAACTATAATTCATAAAACGTTGTGTGTTATTATTAATTTGAAGACAAAACATATGTGACAACATTATTTTTACCCTTCTTGTACACAAAGTCATAGTCATATAACATTAATTTATTTACCCACTTCTATTACTCAAGAAAATATACTATTTGTCCTAAGAATTAGTTGAGGCTCTATCAAGATGTTTGATGACAATTTCCATTTAAATTAGGTATTTTTTCCAATTTATTATATAATGAAGGATAGATATACCATCTTTTTCATATGTGTAATGTTCAAATTATTTCCTTGTAAGTGCCTTGCTACTAAATAGCATTTCAATAAATGAGTCAATTGGTGGAGTATAACTAGCATTACATTATTTTTACATACATACATATTAATTTCCACATGTTTTTAAAATCAAAATAACACTTAATTAAAATTTTATGTTTGCATCCAATTGAAACTCAAAAAATCATCTAATTGAGTACAACCAATAAATACTTCACAAAGTAATCATAATGGTATACGTGAGTATATAAACTTAGATATAGGTATTACACCAATTCATGGTAATTTATTACCTTAATTCATTTGACTATGGACAATAACATGTAGTCTAAGTAGGTTTGATTAAAATTGTATATAATTTTTCTTATTCCATACCAGGTCAAAATGATCAAACATGGTTTTTGGATCACAAATAAAAAATATTAAAATAAGGAAGAGAATGCTAATAGTTGGAAAAAATCCTTTTAAGGACCATTTATTGATGATTTTTGTTTGCCCAACAAGGGCTTTATGAATCACAACATATACCCAATTAAAATGGGAATTCTTTTACAAAATAAATAGTGGTTAAAATATATCCATGCCAACATAATCATGCAACTAAAATTCATAACTAAGTTACCAAACCCCAAAACTTCTAGGGTCCCCTGACTAATAATATGTTAATAACATTACTTACCAATTAGGCAAAGGAAGGAAAATAGGTGAAACCCCATCATGGTGTGATAATTTTAATACATTAGGGGTTCATATTTCCATTTAATTTTTTGTTTAAACACTTACAAATATAAAACACAATTAATTTCACCTTAAATAATAAAATTTAAGTTAGGGCACTACTAGGTATTAGGAGGCAGAGCCTCATATGAAATTATACATTTTAGTCACTAATGTATAATTGACCCATCAGGTTAAATATAACACCCATCTCATAAAAATGAAATGGGAAAATATTGGACATGTTAGTTAAATTAATCCATGGTAAAATATCATAGTAATATAATTCAAAAAATATCTCCATCTTATCAACTAAATCCCAATCGATTATATGGATTTAGGTATAGTAAGAGTTCATTATTTTATCAATATACATTAGAAAATAGAAAGTAATAGTAAGCTTCAAGCATAAAAATTCAATACAAAGTGCCACCTTCTTGCAATACTATTACAGGCCAATATAGGGTTCATTTTTACTTGTCCCATTCTTCCTTGCACAATTTCCATCTCCCATGAGGTTTCATAGATTTTCCTTAACTTAAAATAGACTCCTAAATGGAATTATTCATTTTTTTTCTCCCCATTATGTGTCCTAGGTTTTGTCCTAGGTAAGGTTCAAACCTTATGCTTTCTTCTCCTCAAAGAATGTATAATAATCATCGGGGCATTGGGAGACAATCCACATCAAAAATAATAAAGGATAATAAATCCCAATGACATTGTCCACATGCTTTCCCAATGACATCAAATATCCATCATATAGTATAACATGATCAATCCTAAGGATCTCAATTTTACCATCACCTTCTTTCAAAGAAAGTTGTTTTCTAGCAAATCCATAAATCTATTCCCATGAGTTTTATAATATTACCAACAATGTTTGTGTGTCATAGAGTAGATGGCTTATGATATTGATAACAATAGGATATCCCCAAAGACTTCTAACTTATCCAAGAAAGTCAATCACATTCACCACATTAGGTCCTCCATGCTTGAGTTGCACCCTTAGACCTCCAAAAATATTATACCTTGGTATCATTGGATGGCCCATCTATACAAGCTCCAAGGCATTGTTTCTCAATTCAAACAACAACATTTTATTACCATTCTTCTTATTGACTTGATCCAGTAAGTCATTGGTTAGATAGTGATGCTTTCTTTGATGTAACATTACTTTGGGAAAGGGTGAACTTAGCCAAGGCTCAAGGTGAGTGTCATATCATCACCGTGGGAATTGCAATTTCTCATAATCATTAAACTCAATTGAAATTTATAATATGCCTCCTCATGGATGTAAAATATATCCATTATCACAATAGACAACCTCATGGATCCCCAAACATAGCCCAAGATCAATCAAACATCCTCATGGTGGTATAACATAACCAATAACATCATAGCCTCATTACGGTTTTAAAACATGCCCATGATCAAAATAAACAACATCATAGAATCAAAACATATCCATACAAATAACCACTTCTAGCCTTTTAGAGTTATGAGATCACATGCTTCTTCACTCAACATGAAAGAGGCCAATGCCCACATCTAGATCAAGCTTAAATTCAACTCATGATGCTCCTTAACAAGAAAAATTCCTAAGCCTTACTAATTTACTGAAGTAAATCATATACTCTAACACCATTCAATCCTCTAGGTTTAAGCCTAACCCTCTGTTTTCTCAAGGTCATAATTTTCTAAGAATATACTGATGACTTGCCCATATAAGTGAATAATGCATACCTAACATCATTTCATCAATTCCATCGATAAAGTGCTTATCATAAGTCTCCCATCAACTTGTCCATATAAGTCAACAATCGTTAGATGATGATTGCATTGATGCAACATGATTTGGGAAGGTTTAACCCAACCAAGGATACGGGATAAGTATCAAGTATTTCTACATTATTTAATGGTTTCTACACATACATTATATTCAAAAAATAAAAGAATTTATAGAACTTTAGTATTACATAGTAAGGCATTATCCTAACCAATTTAATAGACCAAGTGCCCTTCTAAGAATACCATGTAGTTTATCTCAACTAGTTTCATGTCCTAAACTTCCCTAGAGCAGTAACATTGCTCTGATACATGATAAAATAACCCCCATAATTTTTTTTTGGAGTTGCTAAATATAAGAGTATGAAATCACACTATGTGCATGGACCCACTCATAACGTATGTCATGAGCCATCATACTATTTGATTTCACACACATGTGTTTCTAACCAACATCTTATTAGGTGGAAGTAGACACTCAACCATTATTACTACATAGTTTCAGTATTCTATAAAGGATTTGATCATTAAAGGATGATATAGTTTTGGGTGTATTGGTGTGTGCATGCACACTAATAAAATCTAAACTCTATAATCACTGCAAGGACCCCTTATATGATCATTTAATGGTCTCATAATGTTACTTAATAATCTCAATCTCCAAAGAGCACTAGGTTGAAGGTTTGAAAGATAAAACCATTCCTTCACAAATCCAACATAATAGTGAATAAATTAGCTAAGTGAATAAATTTTTCATAGATAAGGACAATATTAGGTTTTATCCCATTCTGGTGAGGATCCCAAGGCTCTAAAATGTGTAGAGCACAATAAAATTTAATCAATCTTATTCCCGTAATTTATTCATTAACAATATTATAATATATACATAATTAATTTCCTAAAAAATAGGACTCAACTCTCATGACTAAATTTTTTTGTTCTATCCAATCTACATGAGATGTGACTTAATTATTTTATTATTCCCTAATAGACTAATGTTTGGACTAATCGTAGAAAAGAACAATAGAAAAACATCCATATGATTATCAACTCATAGGGATCCAACCAACTACAAAATACTTGCACATTTTGGAGTGCATAACATATCATAATAGTCCTTACTAGAAGTAAGGATCCAAAAATAAAGTTATATCATATGGGTACACATTAGTTTCCTTTTGAGATACCAATAATTTCCTTTTATTAATAACATGATGTCCCCTGCACAACATAATTGGTGGAATTATTTGGCGCACCTCTATATAAATGAGGTTAATTAATGCATCATTTTTCACATTTATTTTTGTCCCATTAAGAATAATTCATATTTCATATGATTGGTAAAAAGGAATAATGTTACCATCCATAACATGTTTAAAAAGTATGGACAGGGGTTGTCATGAAGAGAAAACAAAAGGGAATTTTCTCTAAGATCTCAAGCATTAAATAAAATCATGCTACAATATGATATAAACCCATTGAGTACCAAAAATGTACTTTTAACTAGAAAAAATAAACCAATATCATTAAAATGTGCACCTTGAGGAATCACCGAATTGTGAATAAGTTCACAAAAAACACAATGTAATTGCTATTAAGAATTCATGACATCATTGCACCAAATAATAATCCACAATCTCAACTTCATTGCTTAAGGAATAGAAAATTTCAATATATTATAGCTATGGCATTTTATCATACCCACAAAGTATCAATGCCAAGCCAATATCAAATATGTCCAAATAATTTTTTTGAAGATTTCATAGACATTATCAATTAAAAATAATAGCATATACTTTTTCAAGAATATAATCTAACTGAACAAGGGATGGAATTGTTGATATTAATAATTTAGTGACCAATTAAACCTATTTGAGATATCAAATCAGTCAAGCCACCATAAAGAGTATTGTTACAACCATTAAAATTTAGGAGGATATTCATAATAGGATGATAATTTTTTTGTATTTTAGGCATGTGATTTAAACACCAAATCAAGCCTAAACTAAATAAGGGTCATCAAAATAAATGGACCAAAAGGTGATGTTATCAACCAAGTATGACATTGCTCTTGGTTGTACATAACCTTCTACTGGCACCCACATATGGTAAAATATCTTCATTGGCTTGTTGTTAAAACTCAACAACAACCATTACTTTCATAACATGATTTAAACATATGTCATGTCATCCATTTATATAACATTATATTCTAAATGAAGGAGTAATTTTCCAAATATTATAAGACTAAACCACTTCCTAATCACACTATTGCGTATTAAGTACACCGTTAAATGGATACCCAAATCTTTTCCATTGTTGAATTGAAGTGTACACTAAAGACATAATAAAAAAGAATAATGAAAATATAACATTACTCTTAATGAATAATGATGAACTAGAATTATCATAAACCAATATATATACTTGCAACCAAATTTGATTTTAGCATAAGAAGTAAGCACCATTATAAGCACAACTCAACAAGATGCAAGACATAATTACTACACTCACCTTGGTAGCGAATAATACAATTTTATTAACAATATCAACATGGAACTAACTCATCATTATTGCTGGAAGTGACTTTATGGTTTTATATCCAACCATGCATATTACTATATTAAACAAAAGTTTTATAGTCTATAAAAGTAGTGTCATTTCTAGGTTATGTAAAACACATCCAAAACTAGATAAGGCTCCTAACATCAAAAAAAATATGCTTACCAAGAGTTGAAGGATACAATATTCAATAATAGAAATCAAGAGTATTTATAACCAACATAACACTATTGTAATTATCCAGATTTATTAACCAATCACTACTAGTAGAAGCATAATTGTTTCTAATTGAAGCATTAATTTCAAAATTTAACAATGATAATATAAATTCTATATCCATACAATCTAGAATAGAAATCAGAATTACATACTGTGGTACTAATATAGAGTCACAATATTTGATTTCTATGTATTGAATGTTATACATCACTACCGTATGCATTACTATGCATGGAAATCAAATCTAGAGAACTAACATGAAATTTATATTTATCTTAATTTAAAATACAAGAGTCATGGTATCAACATAAGTATTAATTACATTAATAAAAATTGATGAGATCAAATCTAAAACATTTTCAAGTATTCCACATATTACATATAATGGAATCAATCAAGTTGGAAGCACTAAGTTCCAACCAACAAAACATGAAGTGATATGTCTACATAAGGTCAACCTAAAGGTTTAGCATAATGATCCGAACCATCAGTGGCCTTGACCACCCAAACCATTAGTTAGATGGTGGAATCAGGCATCCATAATTTACCTAGTAGAGATGAGTATTAATGTGACATAGGATATTGTCAAGTTCCATAATAGTTAATAGATCAAAGGGAAATCATAGAAGATATCTTTAATAATAAAAAGGTTCAAACACAACAGAAACACACAGGGGAAAATGGCTTTCAGTACAAAGTTCATAAAAGGTATCATTCTAATTAAATTACACACACACACACACACACACACACACACACACACACACACACACACACACACACACACACACACACACACACACACACACACACACACACACACACACACACACACACACACACACACACACATCCAACCAACAAAAGAGAACTCAAAAATAGTCATATAACACAACATAAACATCCAACCATCAAAAGGAGTATCTACAAAGTCACACACTTAACATAATAAACCTCCAAGATCCATAATTGGTCTAATTCAATTAAGAGGTTTACATTCACATAAAAAAAGTAGTTGGGAGAGCCCATTGGTTAGCTTATCAAAATTCATTGTCAATGATTTAATGCTAAATCAAATCCCATCAGTCATTGCCTCAAAATAAGTAAATAAATCATCAAAGGAATTTAGCATGGTCAATGAACTTCTTAGAATTAGAGGTTTTTTCACAAAAAAATGACTCAAACATTAGAGATGTAAATTATTTAAATAAATGATTTAATTGATGAATTATAACCATCTTTACGTTAATTTCACATAAAACCATATTAATTTCCATAGGATTTTTAAATCAAAATAAAACTTGAATAAAAAGTTAAGTTTGCATACGAGTGAAACCCATGACAACATCTAATCGAGTATAGCCAGTAGAGACTTCCCAAAGTAAGCATACTGGTATATGTGACTATATAAGCTTGGGTATAGGTATTCCACCCATTCATGGTAAATTTTGACCTACAACCATTGGACTATGGACAATAATGTGCAGTCTAAGGAGGTTTGATTAAAACTATATATAATTTTCCATATCCCATATTGGGTCAAAATGATCAAATAGGGCTTTTGGATAAAAGTAGAAAGCATTCAAATAAGGAAGATAATGCTAATAGATAGAATAATTCCATTTAAGGAGCATTAATTGATGATTTTTGTTTTTCGATCAAGGGCTTCAACAATCACAACATATAGTCAATTAAAAGGGGAATTTTTTTTATAAATAGAAACAATAAGCTTTAAGCATAAAAATAAAATCCAAAGAACCACCTACCTCTTGGAATATTATAGCCTAACATGGGGTCATTTTTTACATGTCCCCTTCTTCCTTTCCCAATAGTCATCCCCCATGAGATGCCAGAGCTTTTCCTTAACTTACAGTCAACTCTCAAAGAGCATTTTTCCTTTTTATTCTCCCCATTGCATGGCCTAGTGTTTGTCTGAGGTGGGGTTTATAATTGTTCTCTCTTCTCCTAAAGGAATACGTAATAATCATAGGTACATTTGGAGACAACCCTAAGCAAAAATAACAAAGGATAATAAATCTTCCCCCAAAACTTTTGTGTGTCTTACAAGTCAAAACCATGACATCATTAAATAATAATATTATTGTATCTTTCCCAAAAGGAGAATTTATATAATAAAAATAATTAGATATTTTTTAAAGTGAGATAACAACCAATAATAATTATTAATAAAATATCCACCTAGAACTTTGGCATGGAGTGAAATTCAACCAAATCATGCACACAATAATTTTATTGTCTCTAGCACCATGTTGACCCTTCACTAAAACCACACTATGATGTCTAGCTGAGTCATCAATATAATGATAAGTTATTATCAAGACCTCATGAAAGCAAGACATTCCAAAATGTCTAGGGAGCCAAGACACTACTTACGTAGGTATAATGCACATAGTTAATGAAAATTCACATAATAGTAATAATGTGGCCCTAAAATAAAATGTTAAATAAAACATGTTATGGTTCAAGTCTAACCCCAGACAATAACACCCAAAAACTAGAAGAAATTGAGCACAAAAATAAAAATGGGGATAAGAGAGACAAGGTCTAGAGAATTCACCAACCCAACAAGTAATAAATAACAACTAACATAAATGCACACAACAATAACATAGACCAAAATTTGCACAACATGAGATCAATTACATAAATATGATCCATGGTAAGCAAGAAGACTCAGATGACCAATGGATTTAAATTTTTTTTGTCGAATTACTCTTTACCTATAGATATCAATCCAACTACTCATAAATATTACCCATTATTATCCCAATTACTAAAGTCCACCACTGAGCCTAGCTCACTTGACCTATTCCTGAAACCACTGATTGGAACATCAACAATATTTGCTCAAGAAATAAATAACAAGTAATAAGAAATCAATATAAATAGACTATTGTATATGTCATCAGTGAAACAAGATTAAACACCAACTATAATAGTGAATCAGTTGTAACCATTGAGACACAATAATCATAACCATAACATGTAAGTTATAATAATAAGCTATAGTAATGATGTAAATATCGATTATGGGCATGTTGTATCGACTGTACCAATGTGTCTATAACAAGTACAATATACCACATGGTGGGGTCATAACATAAGAGATATGTAATCAAATTATCTTTGTTGAACTACCCACATCAAAACCAATTCCTTAGGGATAATTCCTTCTAATAGGCTGAATGGAAGAAAAAATACCTTGTGAATGTTTTACAATACCTCCACCAAGATTTACGATGCAACAGAGCCTATGAAAACAAATTTAATATGTTTCTAAAACTAATGAAGAAAATAATTTTGATGATATGAAGCGGGTTGAGTAGGAGAGAAACTACTTTCTTGGTTTGATGGAGCTAATTTTATTTAATGTTGTGTTTTATGTTTGACAGAGCCAATTTTTTAATGTTGTGTTTGTGTTTTAAGTTTGATGGAGCCAATTTTTTTGGTGTTATGTTTAAAGTTAAGTTCATGTTTAAATTTTATGGGGTATTGTGAATGGTTGTTCATTTAATTAGTGAATTTGTTTGGTTGATAAAGAGTCTATTAAGGATTAATTTTTGTTACTACCAAAATATGATATGTTAAAAGGTTCGAGGTTGGGATCATACTCTAGGCAACTTTGACAAAATGATACCCCTCAATACTTAACTCTTAGGTTAAGATCACTGTGTAAAACAACGATTCGTACAAAAAATAATAATTAAAAGATAAGATATGTATAGTTTATATTTAAATTATAATTACAGGATTTTTATATATTCAAAATATAAATATCTTTTAAATTATGTTATAGATTATGATTAATAGATTAGATATTATAGATTTTAAAAATATTTATTTTTATTTTCATTTTTATGTTTGAGTTTAAAAAAATATATATCTTTCACAATAATAAATTTTTAATAAAAAAGTATTTTCTTAATTTAATAGTTTACTATCAATTTAATTTTTTTTTAAATATTGTTAAAAATCTTAAAAAACAATGTTTATAGATCGAAGTTACATAAATAAATTAATTATGTAAATAAATAATAAGTAACACTTTGCTAAATAAAAATAAAATACTTATAATAATTATATAATTAATTAACATGTTAATATAAAATAATTAATAATATATTTAGTAAAAAATATTATATATATAAAAATATATAAATAAATGAAAGGGATTATAAAATTATAAAATTAGTATTTTAGAAGATTGATATTTTATAAACTGATCTAATAAAATTTAAATTTATTTTAAAAATTAAATCAATGCTGATATTAATAATATATGTTTCTTTGAATTGGTAGAGTGAAAAATTATCCTCTAATTAAATAGTGATTGTTTGTTTTTTACATTTATCCAACTATTATGATATCAATAAATTCAATGTAATCATCATTATCAGTTGACGGGATGAAAGGATATCCTATACTTAATTATATAGTGATTCTTTTATCATTAAATCTATACAATTATCACTATACAATCAATGCATTTGATTTTTAAAAAGGGTAAAACTAGCATTCCACAAAATAACATCTCAAAAAAAATCTTTTAAAACCATATAATTTTTATTGGTCTTGAATTTTGACGACAATATTTCAACTTGCCTATACAATAATGAATATAAAATGTTTGAAACACCAATAATTTTTTACTTTAAAAATAATTCAAATAATCATTATATAAAAAACATTTTCATAAAAATTATCTTCTAAAATGATATAATTTTTATTGGTTTTGAATTTTGAAGATGTAGTATTGTAATAGGTAAAATGTTTTTGATGAGGACAAAAGGATGAATGAGATATTATTCATTTTTATTGAAAAATTAAATTATATTAATTTAACATGAAATTTATAGTACAATATTAATTATTTAAAAAAATAGTTGCAAAATTGACACTCCAGAAGCTAAACTAGCGAAGGGAGCCTCAAGAGAAACAATAGTCCAATATAGGCCACAATTGAACCAATAACCAAAGCTAAACCAAATCAAATGAAAGTCAATCATAAAATATAATAAAATAATAAAAAAAACAAGGAAACAAATAAATATCAACTACGAACAAGCCAACTGATGGAGGAGGTAGAGGAATAAGGTCCTGAGGCTTTCAACCACAACTACCCTAGTCTATGGGAGGAATACTATTTTTTCAATATTATTGGTAGTGTTTTTATTTTGGTTGGTTGGTTTGTTTTTAATAACAATTTTTTTCATTATTTTTTTATTTGAATTATAATTTTTTTCCAACATTTGTTTGTATAATTTTTTTATATAATTTATATAAATTTCAAAAATATATGATGCTCATATTATAGATAGATTAAATCTCTAAAATATATAATTTCATTGATATCCCCACTCTATATATAAATTTAGATTAGTTTCATTGGCACTTTCTCCATATAATATTACTGTCACCCATATAGATAAAAAGCCTTGAGCGAGTTTAGATAAATCCCTTCAGGCCCATATCTCTCGTTCCTAGAGTCCCTTACAACTTTATAAATTTTATAAAATGAATTTCTTTCTAACGAGATAAAGGAATAGATCGATAGGCATTGGGACCTTATATAGGAAACCCCTATTGATAAGTGGTATTAAAAATATTTATTGTATTGATTTTTGAAATTAAATATTCATTTCATTTTTAAAAAAAATATTATCCCTTTATTTTTTATTGTGAAATTTATTTTTTTAGTCTATTTACTATGTTTTCTTATTGTTTTAAATCAACATTATTTTTGGGATAGTAAAGTTTCTACAAGTATATTTTTTTTTCCAAATAAATACTTATTTAAATTTGAATAATTAAAAAAATATTCATGAGTGATCAATGTCCTATATAGAAATAGTTGGACATGTATTGAAAATCAGGAATCTACCTAGCCAATGCCTTGTTGACACATGGCATTACTAGTGTTTTTTCTTTATATTTTGTAAAAAAATATAAATTCTCTTTTAAAAAATATGTATTATTATTGCTTATTTATTTAGATTATCTAGGGAATTTCATTATTATTTTAAATAATGATTTTTTTACTATCTAATGAGATGGTGAAATGTGATATATTTAATACCAACTCAATACTTCCATAAATTTTAATATTTATTAACCAAAAAAAGTTGATACGCCATTAATATCCTAGATCAATATCGTTCATGATGACAAGTGTCAGGTCAAAATGTTGGTGTCTATGTGCCTTGGCATATGTTCTCAACATGTATTTATTATGTATTTCAAAATTATTTATTTATATATAAATTTGTGTTTTATTCTCATTGAATAGGAAGTTGATGCATTTTCTAGGGTCTACAATCTTTGAGGTTTTCAATTGGACTTATATCATGTACGGTTCTACATAGGTGATTTTATTAAAGAATAAATATGTGGACTTTAAAGATATATAGATAAGATATTTTATTTTTATTGAAGCTAAAGATAAAGGTTTTTACTGTTTCTAATTTTGTGCAAGATATAGATAGAAAACACATATATTTGTTCACTAAATTACATAAGGGAACTTGTTTTTTGGGTAAATAATTGTTATAGTTTTCCCACAAAGGTTTTGGGGTTTTTGGTGTTTTTTTTTTCATTATCATTTATATTTTCTTAAATTTTTGTAGTGTTTAAATTTTTCAATTTAGCTTCAGAATTTTTTTCAATTTTTATTTATGTTTTATTTAAAGTAACTTTTAATCCATTTGGTGATGTTTTTTGTCATCGATTAGGACATTGGTGAGTCTCTTGGTAAATATAATCATTAAAAGTTTGTAATCAACCTTTATCATGTAAATATTTTTAGAGGCTTGTTTTGCCTGAAACAATTATGTATATTGAAATTTTGTGTGAATATTTATATTATAAAGATTTTAAAATATTAAAGAGTAAAATATTTTATTATTTATTTTAGTGGCTACTTGTTTTTTTCTCCACCATAAATTTTGTGTTTACTGGTAGATTTACATTTATTTGGATTTATGTTTATATTATGTTTTAAATTTATTATCATTATTGTATTCTTTTATTTCATTTTATATTTTCCTTTTTTGAAATTTTGGGGATGATTCAAAATGAGATGGTTGTGTGGAAAAATTGGTGACCAATATATATAGTGTTTGTGTGTTTTTAATGATGCATTTTATTATTGATTAAAGTGTTGGGGTTTATTTATTTATTATTTATTATCAAAAAAATTATTTCATGAAAGATTTTAAGGGGCTGAAAGTTGAGGTGTGTAGATTTTAAATTTACCAATTTAATAAATATTTTATTTGACTAAAAATATTGTACCTCTGTCTTACATTATGTATAATTTGAATTGAATTAAATATAATTTATTTATATTTTTTATTTTTAGTAATTTTTGGTAATAAATATACAAGCTTCTTAGAAAAATTATAAATAATATAATTTTTTTGTGGATGCTTATTGTTATTTTATTTTTTGAGCTTTTGGGTTTAAATGTATTGGAGTGATTAGTACTTATTAACCTATATCACATGCAAAATCCATTATCATAGTGTAAAACGCATCAAATTAGACACAAAAAGATGAGGAAAACATAATACAATAAATATAATACTAAATAGACACTACAAGATACACAATCTAGATAGATATAGCTTTATATAATGAAAATGATCGGTATAAATACCCTTTGCATGACCAAACATCCATTTACCTATTACTTCCACTAATGATGGTTTTCACAAATAGTGGTATGATATGTGAGGTAAGTAATCATAACATTCACACTTATTTATATATATAGACATACTAATTATGCTTAGTTAAAAAATATTATTAGAGTGGGTCTTGACAACTAGGTCTAGGGAGTTATGAATGTCAAATATGTACAACCAAAAAGAATCAGATACATCGTAATCGTATCTAAAAAAATTAATTAAAATAGAAAAAATGGAGAGATTATCAAATATTCTAAAAGGCAACCTATGAAAGTAACAAGATCAATACTTGAAGATAATGTTGAATAAGGTGCACTAGATTGAACAATGTCCAGTAAACATAAATGCACTAGTAAGACTCAAAATTCAATCAGTAACTCAACTCTACTCATGTTTTAGATCCAATATTGGATTAAAAAAAAATATTGTATTAACCAAAACAACTCCTTATAAAAATCAGAGAGTCATAGTTATCCAACATCTAAAGAAAAGTAAACTAAATATGATCAACTTCTTGAAGTCAAATATGCAGTGTGGTAAGGGTTATCAATGAACATAACACTTGATTAAGTGGGATAAGAACCCCATGCACACACAACACATATTTATAAATGGGAGGACTGATCCTAAAAATTAGTGTGATTGAATGAATCCAACTACTCAAACATAGACTCGCTGATATTGTATGAACCAGAATATATCAATATTTAGTAAGAGGAGGTTATAACTATAAAAGAAGACAAACTAAAAATTACTATCATTAAAATATGTAGAATTAAATCTAAAGGATATTGTTAACTATGACAAAAAAAAAGTCTAAAATACAAATGAAATATATGTCAAGAAGATGTCCTTAGTGGTGATGGGAGAGTCAAGAAACTGAAGTAGTGTAAAGTTGCCCAAAATAGAAAACACATAAATTAAGGAAGATAAGGGTGGAGAAGTAAAACCCTCATGGAAATTTATAACTCAATGTCACTAAAAATTATGTCATAAAAATAATCCTACCGAATGAAGAAAGAAAATTCAAAATTCTACAAATCCTTAGAAGATGCCATAAAGAATCAAAAAAGTTTCTCCTAAAATAAAGGAGTAATGTAAAAATGAATAAGTTGAGTTATGGAGGAAGCATAGTGGTAAACTACTAAAAAATAATGTTGATTGCACCATCATAAGTGATCATAAATTTGTCTTAGAAAAATACAGATGGTAAATGATGCCTTCATGTGAGTAGGTGCAAAAGACAAAAATAGTGCATGGAAGGAAAAATCCAAAAGTATGTCTACATGATCATTCCTAAATAATACAATATTAGGACTCTCACACTTTAGTGAAGGCATAATAATAACTTGTGTTTTTCAAAATCCGCAGGAAGAGTGGAGAAAACAAAAGTAGGAGTTATGTCATAAAATTACCCCAAAAAACTACCCTTTAAATGTTTTCCATGTCCCCCACCAATATATAAAAATTAATAGAGCATAATAAAATGAAAGGTAGTAATATGTTTTTCAAAACAACCCATAAAATAAGCAAGCTGATATGAAGTGGATTGAGTAGGCTATGAAGTAGCTCCTACACCAAGCTCTAAATTAAATGGTTCAACATCAAAAACATAATATACATAATCATAAGATGCAACATCATAAGTAATAAAATTATGTCTAGAAACTAAAAAATTAAGGTCATTGGGAACAAGATCAATGATTATGGATGGACCAAACATAGGAAGATATTAGTCTAAGAGATCAAGTTGATGTTGATAATATACAATTTGGTGTTGAAGTGAATGTGTTAGGGTGTATTTATTATAAATATAGGTGTGGATGATGGAATTTAATTTCTTGATATTCATATTCTCTTCAAAAAATTTGATCATGTCCTATTCTAATGATTAGATCTTAGAAATTAACATGATGTTTTCAAACTCAAGTGTGTTTCAATTGGCACAAAAATATATGATGGAATAAAAAAAGACATTCAAATTAAATCATTATCTAAGGAAAAGATTTTTTGTTTACCCAATAATTATTACAAAAATGATTGTAATAATTTTTACGATTTCCACAAAGAATAGAGAATTTGAAGAACTTAAAATATTGGGTACCAATAATAATGCATATCTTCTTAATTATAATTTAACTTTGGAGCATAGAGGTATAGGAAAACTAACACATAATGTGATAAAGGACAACACACATTTCATGGTCCATGAGTAGTGCCCATATCATGCTCCCTATCATAGTACAAAGTGGGGTTGAGGAAAAATGCTCTGATACAAAATATATTTTTATACTTGCACGACCTTTGAAATGGTCAAAATAAAAATAA
>JARHVA010008078.1:495000-555000 GCA_037957365.1 Torreya grandis
ACTTCTAAAATCTTTGTGTCACATTACTCTTTACATGTCTGTATGAATCTGACTACTCATAACTCCTACCCATTATTGTCTCATTTATCGAAGTCCACTATCGATCCTACCTTACTTGACTTGTTCCTGCAACCACCAATGGGGACTTCAGTAGTATCTACTCAAAAAATAAATAATAAATAATAATGAAATCAATATGAAAATAATATAACATATGTGATAAATGAACTAAGCATAAAGACCAACTATAATAATGAATTAGTCATAACCAATCAGGCATGATAAACATAATCATAAAATAAAAGTTAGAATAATCAGCTGTAATAATTATCCAAATATCAATTGGGCGCATGTTTAATTGGATGAACCAATGTGTCTATAACAAGTACACATCACTATATGGAGAGGTCATAACATCTTCCTCCTCTCAGAGAGGAGTTGTCCTAGTGACTAATTTAAACAATCAGGGATCATGCTACCCAAAAATGATTCTATCACACTTTAGAAAATGTTTCATAACATAGAACACTAACAACTATGTTTTGGTATCGAAGCAACCACCCGATAAATATTTTACCACTTAATCATAATAATGTTATGCTATAACTACATACATATTTCATCAATAGAACCTAATGACATTATAGTCAACTTTCTTCTCTGTATGACATGAACATATAACACACCTCCAAGATAGAGATATTCAGTATTACTTGCTAATATTCCACTATTTACATAAAGACAGTCACACCCATTCATAAATTATCTTATCAGTTCATGTGCCAACTAGTAACACCATGGTGAATAAATAGGGACCTGTATAGTTTTCTAACACTCAATTTTCATTTGCATCTAGATTTGGGATCATAAATCTATCCTTTTATGAAACATACTTCCATTTGCTTTAATTAATTACTTATTTGTTGCTACTTAATAGGCTAGTTGCCTTAAAACTACTCTTATTAATAAATATTTTTTTGACAAGCTACAATTTTAAAATGTAGTAGTCTCAAATTACTAAATTTCCACCCACTCATATAGGTGTACCTTTAATCCATTTAAACAAAAAAAAATAGTCATGGTGATCAACTTTGCCATAACAATTATTCAACAAGAGTGTTTTTAGTACTTTTATATAAAGATAAAGACATTAATAAGTTTTTCATCTTAGATATTTAAATTGAGATCAACAACTAGATAAATTGAGATAAAAACTAGATAATAACAACTTTTTGGTTATCTATTTCTTTATTGCAAATATATGTCACCATAAAAATGTGCCCCTTTTAAGACAATAGAGGCACTAATTTAATCCAATTGAACTCCATCATAATCTTGGAACCCAAAAATAATGTCTTTCACACACCAATTATGCTTGCACATAACCTTATAACATTCATCGCAGAATGACAATTGAAAATAGTAACCCATACTTCTTGGTAACTTTATTCTTATAAATATCATTCATGGGTAGGTACAACGTCCTGTACCAATCATATTGAACATCGTTGAAGCCACCCTAGGCTTTCACATGTAGTCCCAAAGCTTGCATCATGATCTTCAAAAAAATTCTAAGCTCACAATATGATTCCAAGGATTAGAACACCATCATCATTCTACACTTAATCCTTAGTAGTATTTATAAGTACTTAAGCTTCCAAAATCTGCTTGATTAGGTCTTACATTGATCCTTCCAAGTACAAAATCATCCTACATTCTAGTCATGCTTTAAAATAGATTTGAAATATTCATATGATACTTTATCTATTTAGTATAAACAAAATTAATACCTCATCCATAACATGTTTTCACTTATAAGCCAACACATGCATGTATTTCAACAACTACCACCTTGCTAATTTTACATAGATATCCACACTATAGGACTAATTGTTGCTTCACAAGGCTATAACAGTTAAAATTTAACATAGGTTGTTTTTAAAAATTTATCCAAGAGGTGGTTAAAGGAAAATTAAATATTTAAAGTGATAATTATGCATTAATATTACATAGCCAACTTGTGACACTCCTAGTGCATGCGCCAAATGAATGTGGTTGTTACTTATGCAAAGGGGAAAAGTGGGTTTTCAGCTTGCAATAAAATCAACTTCCTATCCCATTCCTAGTCTAATAACCATAGATATAGTTTTTCTATAACCTCAACCTCATACTTACACCAATGTTCATTACCACATTAGTGATGTGAGATTACACTACACAATACAACACTCTACCCTAGGAAATTTCAATTGATAGAGGTGGGATTCGAGAGAAAAATTTACATCACATAAGTAATTTATGATCCAAATAATACATACTAATATGTCCATAACATAAGGTCAAATTTATTCTATGACATGTACACAAAATGTTCATATAACAGTTT
Organism: Torreya grandis; assembly: GCA_037957365.1. Lineage (NCBI taxonomy): Eukaryota > Viridiplantae > Streptophyta > Pinopsida > Cupressales > Taxaceae > Torreya > Torreya grandis. The sequence goes on from JARHVA010008078.1 coordinate 497,387, forward strand.
TGAAATTGTGGAGTAAAATGGTCTACACGGTTGATTACATTTACATAGTACAAAGAGTTACAAACTTACATGTTTTAATATAATAAACAAAACATAAGGGTTTACATGATGTTTAATATATTTATAGGCAAAGAAGGAACCAAATGAATTAGGACCCTCATACATGACTCAATTATTTGGTACTTTATGCCAAGGTATTTTCACATTGTAATAATTAAGCACACATGATGGTGAAGCACAAGGGTATAGGATTTCCATCGATCCACTCGATGTCCACATGCTATCCCAACGACATCAAACATCCATCGTATAGTACAACATAATCATTCTTAGGGATCTCAATTTTATGATCACCTTATCTCAAAGAAAGTTATGTTTTAACAAACCCATAAATATATTTCCATGAGTTTTGGAATATTCCCAACAATGCTCATGCATCATGGATTAGATGGCTTATGATACCCATAACAATAAGACATCCACAAATTTTTCTAACTTGTCAAAGAAACTCAATCATATTCACCACATTAGGCCCTCTAGGCTTGAATTACACCCTTATACCTCCCAAATTATTATACCTTGGCATAATCAGATGGCCCATCCATGCAAGCTACAATGCATTTTTTCTTGATTCCAACAACAAGTTTTTATCACCATTCTTCTGATTGACTTGATCTAACAAGTCAAAGGTTAAATAGTGATGCTTACTTTGATGCAACATTAGTTTGGGAAAGGGTGAACTTAGCCAAAGGTCAAGGTGAGTGTCATATCATCACCGTGGGAAATATAATTTCTAATAATCATTAAATTCAATTGAAATTTACAATAGGCTACCTCATGGATTTCAAATATATCCATTATCTCAATAGACATCCTAATGGATCCCCAAACTTAGCCCAAGATCAATTAAACATCCTCATGGATGTAGAACATAACCAAGAGCATCATAGCCTCCTTATGGTATTGAAACATACCCATGATCAAAATAAAAAACATCATGGAATCAAAACATATCCATACAAATGATAACTTTTAACCTTTTAGACTTATGAGACCACATGCTTCGTCACTCAACTTGAAAGAAGTCAATGCCCACATCAAGATCAAGCTTAAATTTAGCTCAAGATACTCTTTAACATGTGGAGATCCCAAGCATTACTATTTTACCCAAGTAAATCATATACTTGAACCCCATTCGACCCTCTTGGTTTAAGCTTAACCCTCGATCTTCTCAAGTTCAGAATGTTTTAACCATATACTGATGAATTTCCCATATAAGCCAATAATACATACCCAACATCATTTCTTCAATTCAAATGGAAAAGTGCTTATCACCAGTTTCCCATCAACTTTCCCATACAAGTTGATAGTCATTAGGTGATGCTTGCCTTGATGCAATGTGATTTGGGAAAGTTTAACCCAACCAAGAACAGGGGTAAGTATCATATGTTTCTACATAATTTAATGGTTTCTACACATACATTATAATAAAAAATGGCAAGAATTTATATAACCATACTATTATAGAATAAGGTATTGTATTAACCAATTCAAGAGACCAAGTTCTTTTGTGAGAAAACCACGTAGTTCAGATTAATGATTTTCATATCCAAAAGTTCCCTAGAGTAGTAAGATTGCTTTGATACATAATAAAATAACCCATAATGTTTTTTGGGAGTTAATAAATATAATAGTACATAATGACATTATGTCTGATGACCCACATATAACTGATGTCGTGAGCCATCATACTATTTTATTTCACACTCACATGTTTCCAACCATTATCCTGTTATGTGGTAGTAGAAAATTAACAGTGATTACCACATCATTAGAGTATTTTATTAGGGAGTTGATCTTTAAAGGATGATATAGTTTTGGGTGTATTAGAGTGTGCACACACATCGATAAAATCTAAACTCTATACTCACTGTAAAGACCCCTTATATGATCATTTAATGGTCTCATAATGATACATAACCATCTTAATCTATAAATAGCACTAGGTTGAAGGTTTGGTGGATAAAACCATTCCTTCATGAATCCACTATAACAGTGAATAAAGTAGCTAAGAAAACTCAGGTATATCACCCCATAATCTAACTCTAATTTAAATTTTTGCATAATTAAGAACAATAATATAAAAATATCTAGATGATTATCAACTCATAGGGATCCAACCATGTACAACATACTTGCATATTTTTTAGTGCATTATGTATCATAGTAGTCCTTACTAAAAGGAAGGAACACAAAATAGAGTTATATCATAAGGCTACAAATTCGTTTCATTTTAAGATACCAATGAGGTCCTTTGTTTAATAACCTAATTGCTCATCCACATCATAATTGGTGCCATTATTCAATGAGCTACATTTGGCTTACCTTTATATAAATGAGGTTGATCAATGCAACATTTTTCACATTTAATGTTGTTTCATTAAGAGATATTGATATTTCATATGATTGGTAAAAAGGAATAATGTTACCATCCATAACACATTTAACAAATATGGAAAAGGGTTGTCAAGAAGAGAAAATAGTAGGGCATTTACTCTAATATCCCAAACATTAAATAAAACCATGCTAAATTATGATATAAATCCACTGAGTACCAACAATGTACTCACAACCAAAAAATAAATAAACCAATATCATTATAATATGCGCCCCAAATAGTCATTGAGTTGTGAATATGTTCAATAAAACACAATATAATGACCATTAAGAAATCATGACTTCATTACATCAATTGATAATCCACAATCTCAATTTCATTACTTAAGTAATAGAAATTTACAATAAATTGTAGCTATGGCATTTTTCCAGTAGCCACCGCATATCAATGCTAAGCCAATATCAAATATGGCATAATACAAATTTTGAAGACATCATAGACGTTGCCAATTAATAATAATAGCATATATTTTTTAAAGAATATGATCTAACCCACCAAGGGATGGAATGGTTGATATTAACAATTGAATGGCCAATTAAAATTATTTGAGCTATTAAATTCTTCAAGCAACCACTAAGAGTATTTTTACAACCATTAAAATGAAGGAATATATTCATAATAGGATGACATTTTTTTTTACAATTTAAGCATGTGCTTTAAACACCAAAGCAAGCCTATAATAAATAAGGGTCATCAAAATAAATGGACCAAAAGGTTATGTTATCAACCAAGTATGACATAGCTCTTAGTTGTACATAACCTTCCATTGGCACCCACATACGGTTAAACATCCTAATTGACTTATTGTTAACACTCATTAACAACCATTACTTCCATAACATGATTTAAACATACCTCATGTCATCCATCTATATAATAGAATCTTTTAAATGAAGAACCAAGTTTGCAAACATTATAAGACTAAACCACTTCCCAATCACACTATTGGGGATTAAGTACACCCTTCAATGGATACCCAAATCCTTTCCATTATCAAATTAAAGTGTACACTAAACCCATAATCAACAAGAATAATTAAAACATAACTTTACTCTTAATTAATAATGAAGAACCAGGATTACCATAAACTATATCTATTTGTAACCATAAAGAGCTATAACCATAAATTTGATAACAACATACTAAAGAGCTATATCATAAAAAGTAAGCATCATTATAAGCACAACTCAACAAGATGCAAGGAATAATTACTACACTCACCTTAGTAGCCAATAATACAATTTTGTTAACAATATCAACATGGAACTAACTTGTCATTACTGCTGGAAGTGACTATATGATATTATATGCAACCATGCATATTCTTATATTAAACCAAAGTTTTCTATTCTATGCAAGTAGTGTCATTTCTAGGTTATGTATAACATATCCAAAACTAGATAAGGCTCGTAACATAAAAAAAAATATGCCTTGCATACCAAGATATAAAGGATATAATATTCATTAATAGAAATCAAGAGTATTTATAATCAACACAACATTGTTGTATTTATCCAGATTCATTAACCATTCACTACCCATAGAAGCATAAATAGTTTTTGATTTCAACATTACTTAAAAAATATAACAATGATAATATAAATTCTATAGCCATGAAATATATAATAAAAATTATAATTACATAATGTGGTACCAATATAGAGTCAGTGGATTTGATTTCTATGTATTGAATGTTATACATCACTATGGTATGCATTACTATGCATGTCAATAAAATCCATATCACTAACATGAAAATTATCTTTATCATAATTTAAAACTCAAGAGTCATAGTATCAACATAAGTATTAATTACATTAATAAATACTGATGAGAGTGAATCTATAACATTTGCAAGTATCCAACATATTACATATAATGGAACCAAGCACTAAGTTGCAAGCACTACATTCCAACTAGTAGGAAATGAAGTGATAAGTCTGCATACGGTTAAATCGAAGGTCTATCCTAATGATCCCAACCATCGGTGGCCCCCCTGACCCACCAAACCATCAACTAAATGGTGGAATAAGGCATCTAAGTTTTACCTGGTTGGCATGAGCATTAATGTGACATAAGACACAGTCCAGTTCGATAATAGTTAAGTAACCAAAGGGAAATAATAGAAGATATCAATAATAATAAAAAGGTTCAAACACATTTGACACCTATAGTAGAATATGGCTTTCAAAATAGAGTTCATAAAAGGTAGCATTCCAATTAAATTACACATGTATAACCAACTAGCAAAAGAGATCTCAACAATAGTCATACAACATAACATAAACATCCAACCATCAAAAGGAGCAGTTACAAAGTCATACACTTAACATAATCAACATCCAAGATCCATAATTGGTCCTATTCAATCTAGAGGTTTACATTCACATAAAGCAAAGTAGTTAGGAAGTCCATTTGCTAGCTTATCAAAATTCATGGGTAATGATTTTATGCTCAATTAAATCCCATCAGTCGTTGCCTCATAATAATTAAATAAATCATCAAAGGCATTTAGCATGGCCAATGAACTTCCAAAAATTGTAGGTTATTTCATGAAACAAAACCACTCAAATAATAGAGTTGTAAAACACTTAAACAAATGAGTCAATTGGTGGAGTATAACCAGCGTTAGGTTGTTTCCACATACAACCATATTAATGTCCATAGTATTTTTAAATCAAAACAACACTTGATTAAAAATTTGAGTTTGCATACAAATGAAAGCCAAGACATCATCTAATCAAGTATAGATAATAAAGACTTCCTAAAGTAAGCACAGTGTTATAAATAAGTATATAAACTTGAATATAGGTATTCCACCCATTCACATTAATTTATTTATTAAACTGTTGAAATATGGACAATAACATGCATTATAAGGAGGTTTGATTAAAACTATATATATTTTACTTATCCCATATCAGGTCAAAATGGTCGATAGGGGTTTCAGATCAAAAATAAAAAGCATTCAAATAAGGAAGATAATGCTAATAGCTGGAAAGAATTCCATTTAAGGACCATTAATTGATTATTTTTGTTTCCCCACCAAGGGCTTCAGTAATCACAACATATACCAAATTAAAAAGATAATTTTGTTTATAAACAAAAATAGTGGTTAAAATTTACCCATGATACCATACTCGAGTAATTGGCATTGATAACTAAATTTCCAAAAATCAAAACTTCCAAGTTTGCCAAACACATATGATATTAATAACATTAATTACCAATTTGGTAGAGGAAGGGAAATAGGCACAACCCCATAATGGTGTGATAATTTTAATATAATAGGGGTTCATATTTTCGCTTAATTTTCTATTCAAACACTCACAAATCTGAAGCAACAACACAATTGAATTTCACATTAAATAATGAAATGCAACTTAGGGCATTGTTAGGTATTAGGAGGTAGAGCCTGAAATGAAATTATACATTCTATCCACTATTAAAAAATTGACCTAGTAGGTTAAATCTAAAACCTATCCCATAAAAATGAAAGGGGAAAATATTAGACATATTAGCTAAATCAATATAGGGTGAAAGATAATAGTGATGACATTCAAAAATTATCCTTAACTTATAAATTGAATCCCAATTGACTATATTGATTTAGGTTCATTAAGAGTTCATTATTTTATAAATCTCCATAAAAAATTAAAAAGTAACAGTATGCTTCAAGCATAAAAATGAAATCTAAAGAACCACATACTTGTTGGAATATTACAAGCCAATATGGGGTCAATTTTTAGTTATCCCCTTCTTCCTTGCCCAACCACCATCTCCTATGAGATGCCATAGCTTTTCCTTAACTTACAGTTGACTCCAAAAGAGCATTATTCCTTTTTCTTCTCCCCATACCATCCCCTAGGGTTTGTTTGAGGTGGGGTTTGAAGCTAATTCACTCTCTCATAATGGAATGTATAATAATCATAGGGGCCTCGAGAGACAAATATTAACAGAAATAATACATGTCATGCATGTCAAAACCATGACATCATTAAATAATAATAAAATTGTATCTTCCCCAAAAGGAGAATGCATAAAATAATAATAATGGGAAATTTTTTAAGTGAGAGAATAACCAATAATAATTATTAATAAAATATCCACTTAGAACTTTGGTATGGAGTGCAAGTCAACCAAATCATGTAAAAAATAATTTTATTATCTCTAGCGCCAAGTTGACCTTTCACTGAAACCCCACTATGATGTCTAGCCGAGTCATCAATCTAATGACAAGCTATTACCAAGACCTCACAAAAGCAAGACGTCCCAAAATGCCTAGGGAGCCAAGTCATTACTTACATAGGGATAATGCACATGGTTACTTATAATAATAATAATAATAATAATAATAATAATAATAATAATAATAATAATAATAATAATAATAATAATAATAATAATAATAATAATAATAATAATAATAATAATAATAATAATAATGTGGTCATAAAATAAAAGGCTAAACAAAATGTTATATGGTTTAAGTCCATCCCCAAACAATAACACCCAAACACGAGAAGAAATCGAGCACAAAAATACAAACGGGGACGAGAGATGCAAGGTCTAGAGAATTCACCAAACCAATAAGAAATAAATAACAACTGATGTAACCACACACAATAACAACAACAACAACAACAACAACAACAACAACAACAACAACAACGACGACGACGACGACGACAACAAAAACAAAAACAATATAGACCAAAATCTACACAACACAAGAGCGATTAAATAAAGATGGTCCATGGTAAGCAAGAAGACTTAGATGACCAATGGATTTTAAAATCATTATGTCACATTACTCTTCACCTGTCGCTATCAATCGAACTACTCATAACTCCTACCTATTATTATCTCAACTACTGATGTCCACCGCTGAGCCTAGCTCACTTGACATGTTCCTGTAACCACCAATTGGAACATCAACAATATTTGCTCAAGAAATAAATAACAAGTAATAATGAAATCGATATAAACAAAATATAGCATATGTCATCAATGAACTAAGATTAAACCCCAACCGTACTAATGAATCAATCGTAACCATTGAGAGATGATAATCATAACCATAACATATAAGTCAGAATAATCAGCTATAACAATGATGGAAATATCAATCAAGGGCATGTTGAATCAACTGAACCAATGTGTCTATAACAGGTACAATGCACCTCATAGTGGGGTCATAACATACAAGTTATGTAATCAAATTACCTTTGTTGAACTAACCACATAAAAACCATTTCCTTACTGATAGTTCCATCTAATAGGCTAAATGGAAGAAAAAATACCATGTGAATGTTTTCCAATACCTCCACCAAGATATACCATGCAATAGAGAATATGAAAACCAAAGTAATATGTTTCTCAAAATAACCAAGCAAATAATTATGCTGATATGAAGTGGGTTGATTAGGACATGAAATAGTTGGTGCATTAATCTCTAAATCAAATGATTCAACAACACATAGGTTAGTGGTCTCATAGTGGTGAGCTCAACGCAAATACACCTGTATCAATGAACATTACCTGTATGCCTAATACTCAAATGAGGGCCTCAGTGTTATTTAGTTCTCATCTTTGTATGAGAAATGTGTGTGTACAAGGGTGAACTATAATAAATGGCAAGGCATGTAGTGATCTAGCTTTTAACTTGACACATATAGCTCATGGACTTTCTTTTGAATGCTTTGGCCTTGTAGTATGATTTCTCCTATGCTTCATATGCAAATAAAGAAAAATATATTAGTTTTGTAATTAATTTATTGTGATCAAATATATGATCGCTACATAATTTAATCAAGGTTGAATTTATCAACATAACATGTGTTTAAGATAATATGATCGACAGGGGAATAAAAAACGTCCACATAAATCGATTAATTGTAGAGTCACTAGAAATACATATTCAATAAAAACATGAACAAACATTCATGCACCTAACAACACATTCACACCAAAAACGTAACATAAATTATAATTATTATATGGGGTGGTATTACGTCACCTTTCGTATTTCTTTTATTTCTATTATGCATCTTGCACACTAAATTTACCCATCAAAAAATTCAGACTAAATTTACCCATCAAAACATCCACATTAAATTTAACTAACAAAACGTTCACATAATGATAATTAAATGTGATATCCACGTAATCATGAAATTTGGGAGTCCCAAAATCCTGTCCAAATCAAATAACTTTCCACATACGCAGTGACATCGGAAAATCAAAAGCCAGCAGGGTCAAGTCTAGTAGTGGCTGGCAAAGGGATAGATTTCGTAGCATAGAGTGCAGCCGCTCAGGAAGATGTAAACACCGACCCTTTCACTGCAGCAACTAAACAGTTTATCAATGCCCTCGTCCAGACACTTGACACAGTCCTCGTTGGACATATCTCTCCAGCACATCTCCATCCCATATATGTTCCGAGAGCAAACTCAATCGCACTGGGAGGCGCCTTAGTGGACAGATCCCCCATGAGACCGCGAGCGGCAACATTGAATTGCTCATCCTTGTCGTTATTGACGTTGACGAGACCACACAAATATGTGGTATCTAAGTGAGACAGAATGCTGTAATTCTCGTAACGAAGGAAGCAGTAATCCTGCTAAACGCGAGAGCCGATTGCGTTGGGGCAGTCGCGGAGGACAGATTTCACCGCCTCCAAGGAGTATGCGCGGCAGTCCGCGGGAGACTGGTCGCCTCTGCACTGTAAGCGTCCCATCACTCGGTTCGGATCATTTTCATTCCCGTAAACAGAAGTGCTGAAGCCCGTGTAGGCCACCTTGTCCGCTAGATCTTTAACAGCGCCTGGACGTTGGTATCAAATTGTGTACCGTTGGAGTACTTTGCAACGTTACATAGTGCATATATCTCGTCTTCCTGCGACGAGGAATCCACCATAACAACATCGGAGTCACTACACTCTCCTACGAAAACCAAACTTCCATTTAGCATAGCAAAGTCTCTTTATATAACCCAGGAAAATAGGTGAGGCACTACATTGATAAAATAAATAAGTCGTTTGGCTGTTGGAGAGCAACTGCTTTCTCGGTTTGACTGAGCCAATTTTTATATGTTGTGTTTTAAGTTTGATGGAGCCAATTTTGTTTTTGTTATGTTTTATGTTAGTCCATGTTTAAATTTTAAGGGGTGTTGTGAATGGTTGTTCATTTAATTAATGAAGTAGTTTGGTTGATAAAGAATTTATTAGCGATTAATTTTTGTTATTAGCAATAGTTGATACATGTAAAGGATGAGGTAGGGATCGTACTCCAGGGAATTTTGAGAAAATGATACCCCTCAATCCATAACTTTTAACTTAAGATCACCGTGTAAAACAATGATTCATACCAAAAAAATTTAAAATATAAAATATGTATATTTGATATTTAAATTATAGTTAAATGCTTTTTATATATTTAAAATATAAAAAGGTTTTATATGTTGTAAATTATGTTACAGATTATAAATAAGATATTTAATTTTTTAGATTTTGAAAAGATTTTATTTTTATTTTTATTTTTAAGGTTATATATATATATATATATATATATATATATATATATATATATATATATATATATATAATAGTTTATTATCAATTTAAAGTTTTTTAAAATATTGTTAAAAATCATAAAAAGCAATGTTTATAGATTGAAGTTACATAAATGAATTAATTATATAAATAAATGATAACAATTTATTAAATAAAAATAAAATATTTATAATAATTATATAATTAACATGTTAATATAAAATAATTAATAATATATTTAATAAAAAAATATTTTATATATAAAAATATATAAATAAATGAAAAGGATTGTAAAAATATAAAATTTATATTTTAAAAGATTGATATTTTATACACTAATCTAATAAAATTAAAATAATTTTAAAAATTAAATCAATCCTAATATTAATAATATATCCTGAATTGAATTATAAAATGAAACATTATCCTCTAGTTACATAGTGATTGTTTGATCTTTACATTTATCCAACTATTATGAGATCAATAAATTCAATGTAATCATAATTATGAATTGATGGGATGAAAGGATATCCTCTACAATTAATTGATTTTAAGACATTCAATAAAACAACTCCTCAAAAACAATCTTTTAAAACTATATAAATTTTATTTGTTTTGAATTTTGAAGACATTATTTCAATTTGCCTCTGCGATAATGAATATAAGATATTTGAAATACCAAGAATTTTGAACTATAAAAATAATTGAAATAATTATTATATACAAAATATTTTCATAAAAATTATCTTCTAAAATCATATAATTTTTATTGGTTTTGAACTTTGAAGATGTAGTAATAGGTAAAATATTTTAGATGAGGATAAAATCATGAATGAGATATTATTCATTTTTTATTGAAAAATGCACTTTTATAAATTTAACAAGAAATTTATAGTACAATATTAATCATACCAAAAAATAGATGAAAAAGTCACACTTTAAAAGCTAAATTAGTTAAGAATGTCTTAAAAAAAACAAACAATTCAATATAAGACACAACTAAACTAATAACCAAAGCTAAACCAATTCAAATATACGTCAATAAAAAAAGATAACAAAATAACACAAAGGACAAGGAAACAAATAAATAACAACATCGAATATCCCATCCGATGTAGGAGGTAGAGGTAGAAAGTCCTAAGGCTTTCGACCCCAACCATCCTAATCTGGGAGAGGAATAATATACTTTCAAGTTTATTGGTAGTGTTTATATTTTGGTTGGTTGATTTGTTTTAATAACAATTTTTATTTTCATTATTTTTTTATTTGAATTATAACTTTTTCTTCAACATTTGATTGTACGATTTATTTTTTATTTAATTTATATAAATTTCAATTATAAACGATGCTCATAGTAAAAAAAGATCAAATATTCAAAATATATAATTTCATTGATATCCCCAATCTATATATAAATTTGTATCAGTTTCATTGGATCTTTTTGTATATAAGATTATTGTCACCCGTATAGAGACAAGGCCTCAAGAGAGTTTAGATAAATCCCTTCGGACTCATATCTCTCATTCCTATAGTCCCTCACTCCTTGTATACATTTTATAAAATGATTTCTTTCTAACGAGATATAAGAATGGATCGATATGTATTGGGATCTTATGTAGAAAATACCTACTGACAAGAAGTATTAAGAATATTTATTGTATGGATTTTTAAAATTAAATATTTATTTCATTTTTTTGAAAAATGTTACCCCTCTTTTTTTATTGAGAAATTTATTTTTTAAGTCTATTTAAAGTGTTTTTTTTATTTTTTTAAATCAAAAATATTTTTGTGATAATAAAGTTGCGAAAAATATATTCTTTTTCCAACACAATACTTATTTAAATTTGAATAATTAGAAAAATGTTCATGAGTGATCAATGCCCTATATAGAAATAGTTAAACATGCATTGGAAATTAAGAATCTACCTAACCAATCCCTTGTTGACAAGTGTTATTATAAATGTATTTACCTAACCTATATATATGTTAATTTTTTATTTAATTTATTTAGAAAATTTAAATAATATTTTTTTCGTCTAATGAGATGGTGAAACATGACGTATATATTAAAAACTCAATACTTCCAATTTTTTAAATATTTTTACCAAAAAAAAAATGTTGATACGTCATTAATGGTCTCGATCAATATCATTTGTGATGACAAGGGTCACGTCAATATGTTGGTGCCTTGGCATATGTTCTCAACATGTACTTATTATGCACTTCAAAATCATTCTTTTTTTTATAGAAATTTCTGTTTTCTTCTCATTGAATAGGAAGTTGACGCATTTTATGGGGTCTGCAATCTTTGAGGTTTTCAATTTGACTTATATATCATGTATGGTTTTACATATGTTTTTTTAATTTAAAAAAATAAAATAATGAATGTGTGGATTTTAAAGGTATATGGTTAAGATATTTTATTTTTATTTATGTTAAAGATAAAGTTTTTTATTATTTTTAATTTTATGCAAGTTATAGGTAGAAAAAATATATGTTTGTTCACTAAATTAGATAAGGGAGCTTTTTTTAAGTGAATATAATTATCATAGTTTTTCCACAAAGGTTTTTGAGTTTTCGGAGTTTTTTTATTTTCATTATCATTTATATTTTCTTAAATTTTTATAGTGTTTAAATTTTGGAATTTAGTTTTGGATTTTCATCAAATTATATTTATGTTTTATTTAATGTAATTTTAAATCTATTTGGTGATGTTTTTTGTCAACGATTAAGACGTTGGTGAGTTGCTTGGTAAATATAATTATTAAAATTTTACAATTGATTTTTATCAAGTATATATTTTTAAAATATTTTTTGCTTGCAACAATTATGTATATTCCAATTTTGTGTGAATTTTTATATTTTAAATTTTTTACAATATCACTCACACACACATTTTATGGATGCTTGTTTTTTTCTCCACCATAAATTTTGTGTTTACTGGTAGATTTATGTTTATGTGGATTTATTTTTATATTGTGTTTTAAAGTTATTATCATTATTGAAATTTTTAATTTCATTTTATATTTTCCTTTTTTGATGTTTTGGGGATGATTCAAAATGAGATGGTTACATGGCAAATTAGTGATCAATATATACATTATTTGTGTGTTTTTAATGATCCAATTTTTTGAAGTGATTAAGGTGTTGGGAATTTTTTATTTATCATTTATTATTAAAAAAAAAAAAATCGTGAAAGATTTTAGAGGCTAAAAGTTGACTTGTGTAGATTTTAAATTTACTAATTTAATCAAGAATTTAGTTATCTAAAAATATTTTAGTTCCATCTTATATTGTGTATAATTTGAATTTAATTAAAGAGAATCTATTTAGTGTTTTTAATTTTGAGTAATTTGTGGTAATAAAATATACAAGTTTTTTAGATAAATTATAAACAATATAATTTTTTTGTGAATATTTATTGTTATTTTATTTTTTGAGCTTTTGGGTTTACATGTATTAGATTGATGAGCACTCATTAACCTTTATCACATCTAAAAACTATTATCACAGTGTAAAACACAACAAATTAGACACAAAAAGAGGAAAAACACATAATCCATAAAATATAATATTAAATAGAGACTACAAGATACACAATCTAGATACAGATATATTTATATAGTTAAAATGATGGCTATAAATATCCTTTGCACAATCAAACTTCCATTTACGTATTATTTCCATTAATGATTGTTTTCAAAAATAGTGGTAGGATATCTGAGGTAAGTTATCAAAAAATTCACATGTCTTTAGATATGTACACATACTAATTATACTTAGTGAATATTTATTATTATAGTGGGTCTTGACAACTAGGCCTAGGAAGGTACCAATATATATTAAGTACATCATAAAAAATGAGATACACTGTAAGGGCATTTAAAAAAATTATTACAACTGAAAAATTAGAGAGATTATAAAATATGCTAAAAGGTGTATTATAAAAGCAGCAAGATCAATACTTTAAAATAATTTTGAATAAGGTGTATTAGATTGAACAAAGGGTAGTAAACACAATTTCACTCGTAAGACTTAAAATTAAATTAGTAACTGATTTCTAAAAAAGTGTTTTGGATCTAATGTTGGATAAAAAAATATATTAAATTAACCAAAATAGCTCCTTGTAATAATAAGAGTGTCAAAGTTGTCCAATGTGCTAAAAAAAAGTAAACTAAATTTGATCAACTTCTTGAAGTCAAAGATGCAGTGGGCTAAAGGTTATCAATGAGCATAACACTCGATAAAGTAGGATATCAACCCCATACACCCACACACACACACACCCACACCACATATTTATCCATTGGAGTACCGATGCCAAATATTAGTTTGAGTGAACAAATCCAACTACTCAAACATAGACAAGCTAACATTGTATGCATTAGAATATATCTAGATCAAGTAGGAGGATGATCTCACTATCAATGAAGAAAAAATAACAATTAGTATCACTAAAATATGTAGAATTCAATTCGAAGGATATTTTTAACTATCATAAAGAATGTCTAGAATATATGTCAAGTAGTTGTCCTCAATGATGATGGGAGAGTCAATAAAGTGAAGTAGTGTAAAGTTGCCTAGAATTGAGAACATACAAATGAATGGAGATAAATTTGGAGAAGTAAAACCTTCATGGAAATTTATAAATTAATGTCACTAAAAGCTATCCCATAAAATTAATCCCATCAAATGAAGAAATAAACCTCAAAATACTATCAATCCTTAGAAGATGCCATCAAGAATCAATAAAATTTCTCCTAAAATAAGGGAGTAATGTAAAAAAGAATAAGTTGAGTAATGGAGGAACCATTGTGGTAAACTACTCAAAAATAATGTTGACGTCACCACCATAAGTGATCATAAATTCGTCTTAGAAAAATATAGATGGCAGATGATGCATGCATGTGAGTTGGTGTATAAGACATAAAAGGTGAATGAAAGGAAACATCCACAACTACGTCTAGTTGATCATTCATGAATAATACAATCATAGGACTCTCACTCTTTAGTTAAGGCATATAAGAATTCATGTCTTTTTACAAATCCTCAAAAAGAGTGGAGAAAACAAAAGTAGGAGTTATGTCATCAAATTAAAAAAAATAACTACCCTTTGAATGTTTTCCAAGTACTCCAAGATATAAAATGTAATAGAGCATAATAAAATCTAAGCTAATAATAGGTTTCTCAAAATAACCAAGAAAATAAGCAAGCTGATATGAAGTGGTTTGAGTAGGCTGTGAAGTAACACCTGCATCAATCTCTAAATTAAATGGTTCAACATCAAAAACATCATATACATAATCATAAGATGTAACATCATAAGTAATGAAATTATGTGTAGAAACTAACAAATCAAGGTCATTGAGTACAAGATTAGTGATTATATGTGGATGAAGCATAGGAAGATATTGGTCTAAGAGGACAAGTTGATGCTAATAATATACAATTTGGTGTTGTAGTGAATGTGTTAGCATGTTTTTGTTATAAATAAAGGTGTGGATGATGGAATTTCATATAATGATATTCCTATTCTCTTCTAAAAATTTGATCATGTTCTTTTGCAATGATTAGATCTCAGAAAATAACATGATGTTTTCAAACTTAAGTGTGTTTCAATTGGCACAAAAATATATAATGAAATAAAAATATACATTCAAATTAAATCATTATCTAAAGAGAACACGTTTGGTTCACCTAATAATACTTCAAAAAATGATTGTAATATTTTTTCTAATTTCCACAATGAATAAAGCCTTCTTGAAACTAAATGTATTGGGTACAGCTCACAATGCATTTGTAGTTAATTATAATTTATATTTGGATCACAAAGGTATAGGAACACTGACACATAATGTGGTAAAGGAAAACACACATTGCATGGTCCATGAGCAATGCCCCTATAATGCTCCCTATCATAATACTAAGTGGGGTCGAGGAAAAATACCGTAACACAATACAATTTTATACTTGTACAACTTTCAAAATGGTCAAAATAAAAATAACTTTAGCTAAAAACATATGACCCACCTTTAAATACAAAATAAATATATAAATGAATCTGTTTTTACAATGTTTTCCGGCCCTTCTTCAAAATTATTCAAAATGAAAAGAAAATAGCACGCAAAAAAAATTATAACTCCTTTTGATAAAGCTTGTTACATCCAACTTGCGATTGAACCCCTTTTTCACAATTATTCGAAAGGAATTTGTGGGATTGAAAGTGTTTACAATCTAGAATGCTGCCAACTACACTATGCTGGTTTTCAATAACCCTAACACTAACTTTAGTATTTATAGGTTATATTTGGTGTTTTATTTAAAAAAGAAAACAATAAACACACCTTAAATTGAGTAAATCCATGTGGTGAGGGAGCTAGAGGAAAATTCAAACGAGCTTGGTTTGTTGTGTTGAGGAATGAGTTGACTGTTTTTTGTCGAGCTCGAGAAGTCAGGGAAAAATAAATCATGGTGTGTTTTGACTATGCAGGGGTCATTTATAGGCTGAGGGAGGATCATACAAGATTCAAAGAAACACAAATGTAATTAATATGGTAAAAACACTTTAATCAAGATCAAAATCATTGTGTAGATGTAAGCTATGGATATAGCAAAGCCGAGGTCAATGCAATAAAAATTGATGGTTTTGAGTCGGATAGAATGTGCTTCGAGTCAAACACAAATCTTGAATGCCAAAAAATTGAGTTGGCGTATATCTAGGAGAACGAGGATGAATTAAATGGGGAGGATTGTGTAAAGTTGAGGTTTATGGATGGATAAGTACAAAGAGCTCGAATCAAGTCAAAGTGATACTAAATACATAATCCTTTGATATGAAGCAATGGTGAATGGAATTTTCTCCCAAATCACTAACCAGGGCAATCTGCAGATGGATTCAATATACCACAACTAATCTACCTTATAAATCTAAATGCACCAAGACCTAGATGCAAAGATATGGAAGCAAAACCTCTCAAATTCACCAATATCTGTTAATTTCAATGAAACATTGCTTTTAATAAATACTAAAATCTTGTTATGTGTTGTTGCGCTCAGGTAGATCCTATAGTTTCACTCTAAAGATGTATATATTTTTCTCTTAAAAATATCATGCAGACAAAAAGAACTATATTTTTTCTCATAATCTATTTTATTAATGAATGCGAGGAGGCCCAATCTGTAAATAATGACATATTCATAATGGAAACAATCTCCATATCCACCTATCTATATTCTATAGTGGGGGTAGAAGGGGGCGGGCTATATGGGTTGGGTCTCATAGAACTCTTCTTTCTGTCTAGAGTTTAGTTATGCTCTGATTACCTAAAACATCTATTTTTTTCCCCTCTGTCTGCCGTTTCCCCTCCCTTTCAATGGCTACATAAAATTGAGAAATGGATATGGAATAGATGTTTTGATATCATATTGAAGTGATGAATACTCATCATCCAAAATTATACCTACAAATTATTACCATAATATAAAGCATAATGCATTGGAAACAATAAGAAGAATTTAAATTACTGAATATACAATACTGAATAAATAATATAAGATTTAATATATGGATAGAATTATTTGCACAAATGAAGATGAAAGGTTTAAATATATATTTTAAGAGATATTTCACATTTCCCTATTGATTCCACTAAAAGTGTCTTCTAAAAAAGGGTGGTAACATGTGATGTGAGTAATTATAAAATATAAATGTGAAAAAAACAATTACACTTAATGTAAATGATAATTTCCTCAGATAAAGCACCAACAATGGTATTATTTTAATCATATTTTTAAATTTATCTAGTGTGTTGAGTGACTGAGCTTGATTATTGATTTTATTTTATATTTTAAATTTTAAAACATATAAAAGAATGAAAATAGTTTATAAATAATATAATAATAAATAAAATTATTGTTTCTATGTTTTTGAGTACATTTGAAATTTAATTGTAACGATTTTTTCTAATTATAATATTTGATCATAGATGAGTGTTTTGTAGTTGAGATATGTAGATATTAATTATATGATCATATATGAATGTTTTGTAGTTGAGATATGTGGATTTTGATTATATAAATTTTTTAATTGTGATTTGAGTTCTTTCAAAATGTTGAGGATATATATTTTGTGGTTTTTGTATATATATATATATATATATATATATATATATATATATATATATATTATGTTTTTAAATATTTAGTAATAAAATAGTGAAGTTATTTTAAAAAATTCAATTAAAAATCAAGTTATTTTGACATATGACTGTTGTAATTTTGGTTCAAATTTTAGATTTTTATAGTTGTTTTAGGCTATGTTGTAACTAAGATTTTTCTATATTGTGTTTGTGTTTTCTGATTGGTGGTTAATGGGTTTATGAATTTTTATTTCCAATTTTAATTTTTAAAAAAATCTTGTGTTAAAAAAAAATAACCGAACTAATAATGAACATATGTACTATAACTCGGTTCTTCTACAATCAATCACTTATGAATCTGTATAAACAAGGAAAGAAACCAAATTAAAAAGAAAAAAAGAGTATATATAGTTGATTTCACAATAATTGTACCATATTAAACATTATGAAAAAGTTAAATTCAATGAAAAAAAGTTATATACCATGTTCCGGATGCATTATTTATTCTATTGTGATGTTGGTTGGCTTTTTAGTAGTTTGTTTGTGTTTTATATGTTGTTTTTTATAATAGTTTAAATAGTTGTAATTTTTTTTTGTGTTGCATATAAGTCATATAGATTCTACATATTCACGTTTATCATGGTTTTGGTGTTTAAAGATAGACAAATGATTTGAATATGAATAGGAAAAAGTATGTACAAATTAAGAAATTGATAGTGTTTTTTTTTTGGTATAGTTTTGAAATTTACATTCTTGGTTTTACTGGGTTTGAATTTGAATGTATTTTTTTAACTAGAATTTCTCATATATATAATTTAAAGTATTTCAAATGTTTGAGTTTTTTAAGGTCAATTTTGAATTATTTTATGTTAAGGGATATATATTAGTTTGATCTTGGGCCTTTAGGTCTTCAATAGTTTAATTTTTTTTAAATTATTATTTTTAAATAAAATGTAAATATTTTATATTTATTATTTAATTATATAGTTTATATATGTTATTCAATTATATATTTTATGCATTTTTACATTTTTTTTAATAATTTTGAGAATTTTAAATTAAATTTTATCAAATTGATATCTTTTAATTTTTTTTTTTTATTAAACTATATATATCTTAAAGCTATATGATTTTCTAAATTGTTTTTTTCTTTTTTTTTTTGGAAGGCTATGATATAAGAATGACTTGGAATGCATTAGAAACATACTCATAAAGTCTAGCGATGAATAATGGAATTGCAAACTTTTTGATTTTTTCAAAATGCTATTCAGTTTTTCTAACGGGACTGTCTATTTCTTTTTGGGACCCATTATGGCTGTAATTTTTTTGAAGTCAGATATCTATTTTGAAAAACCCAAAAAAAACCACACTAGTGACTACTTTAGTTTTCTCATCAATGGCGGTATGCCTTGGCATATGTTTTATGTGTTTATTTATTTTATGTTCCCAAATATTTTTATTCATAAATTTGATGGTTTGTTTTTCTATAATCTAAAAGTCTTTAGCATTCTTTGGTGTCTTAAACTGCGTAGGTTTTGAATTCAATTTGTTTCTCGTAGGGATTTGTAAGGAGAGTGTTTTGATGAATACATATCTACAGATTTAAAATCTATATGGTTTAGATAATTTAAGTTATTTATAAGGGATTTTAGTTTTTTGATAATACTTCATAATGTGAAAATAAAATGGAATATCTTTATTTAAAATTTGCATAGAGAAGCTATTGTTTTAGGTGGATGATTGTTCTGTTTTTTTTGGTTTTGTTTTTTAATTTATTACTATTTTTAATATTGTTTTTATAATTTTTTAAAATTTCTGATATATGTAGTTATTCATATTTGATATTAAGCACCCCACCGTGTAGAGTTTTACCAGACTTCAATCTAATAGATTTGTATTCCCATATATTAACCATATTCGCCATTCCGCATAGACATTTAATCTTTGTACATCCATGAACTTGTTGAATTATCATTATTTTTACGTAGGATCTTCTTATTCTTTTCCCAAATATGTTTATTTAATTATTAAACTGTCTAATGTCTTACAGTCATGGTTATTGATTGATAAATAGGTTCATAGCTGTAATATAGGTCTCGTACTGCAGAATGTCGACAGAGACCTGATAACATAAATTAACAAATTGAAAATTGTTAGAAATAGCTAGCCTATATATTTCATGTAATTCCTAAGTAAATTACCAATTAACATTCTATATAAACTTATAAAATCTAATAATTTACCTATCTTTCAGAAAAAATGGAGCAAAAATATAGATATCACTAAAAATCACTCTTCACATTGAGGTGAACTATCCTAATACTCCCAAATCTGAATTATCTAAATGAAAAAATATATAATCAAAGGCATAAGCTAAGTATGCATTTAATTTTCAAGGTTAAGTCTGAATTTGTCAAGTGTTTAAGGGTATATACATGATTATAATGCTCGCTAGAATTACATAGGATTTCACACACTTAACTATGTTTTGTTTGATTTTCTTGATATGTAGGAAACACTAAGTCAAAACGCTAATGGCTCACTTTTTTTTAATTAATTTTAGAGTTTTCTTATAGTGAAAGACTAGGGTTTGAATAAAAAATAAGTAAATTAGTGATAATTATATAAATTTGTAAACAACAAAACACACAAGAATCCTCATTAAAAAACAAGTGTAGTTGGTGAAACTATCAAAGATAAAAATTATGCATGACATATATGCACTCTAATAGATAGTGCCATAGTAGTGGAATCATCTAGGAAGCATATAATTTATACGTCTGGTAGAACCATACAGGAAGCACATAATTCTCCATTTAGATGAAAAACATCAATTTTTGGATCTAAGCACACACATGCCCTTTCTTGATTGATATTGATTATTGTATCCTACCACATACCTACATATACCTATAAAAAAATAAGTACCTGATATAATAAATTTTGAGAATGAATATTTTCACAACATAATGATTTACATAAGATACTACATACAATCATAAAAGTGAAAAGCACAAACAATACTAAATTTTTCACATTCAAGAAGAATCAACATGATCCATTCACTACTCTACAAAATCACCATATGTGTGTGTGTGTGTGTGTGTGTGTGTGTGGTCAAACTATTGCTTCTATTATTTTGATGTCTACACCTTTGGTTACCTAATGCTAAACAATTAATCAAACAATTATTCATATATAAACTAGGGTTACATCATTACATAATATTTATTCTAGAGTGGGACATACCACTGATTCTCCCACATTATTACATAATTCACTATATATTTAGAAAAGACAATTTCAAATAATTTAGACTTATACCTATTAGAGTTGGTCATTTACTTATTTTTAGCTCATGTTTACTAGGTGCACTATTTGTCACTATTTGCATTTATTATTGTGGATTTATCTCAAATTGGTTAGGATATCTAGATTAGTCTTTGGCATTGTCTATAGAAGAAAGTGCTTTGTATAAGATTAATATCATTCTCATATTTTGAATATAGGAGCTATTGTAATGTTCTTGTTGAGAACTCTTTTGATCTTGGCATAATGGAATGCTTTACCATTCCTATATGGTACCAGATCCTTGAAGAAGTTTCAACCATCCTTAGTTCAAAAATCAAAGAGAAAATCTTGGTGCCTCTATTGTATTTGTCACTTTGTTTTGCATGTTTAGTTTTATATTTAAGCCAAGATTTTTTTCTTTTTGTTCTAAAGATTTGAAAACTTGCTTGTATTCAAGAGAATATAGATCTTATTAGAAAAAAAATTGATCTAAGGCATTTAGGCATTGATAAATCTAACAAATTAAAATATCTCGGCACTATTGTCATCTTTGTATCATTTTTTCTAGTCATTTGCTATCAATATAAGTTTTTTTTCTTGTAAAGATTTGGATCTTTTGCTTGTTTCTTAGCTTAAAAATCAAAGCCATTAGAGAAAGAAAAAGGCTAGATGTGGCATGTCTGTGGAGAAATTTATTATATTGTGGCACTTTTTTTGGCATTTTTGTGAAGAAATGTGACATTTTTTTTCCATATCTGCTATCTTTAGTGTTGAAATATGTTTATAAATTTTTTTTGTGTTGGATATTTTTTTATTAGATTTGCAAAAAAACATAGTGGAGACTGGCATTTCATTCAAAACTATTTTTATTTGGAAAAGTGTTGGAAATTCCATGACTTTTCTTTACAAATAAGATCTTGGCATCTTTATCTATCAATTTCAGATTTGTTTTTCAGTGCAAAAAGATAAAGATCTACTAATTATCTATTCTATTGCAACACTTTTGATCTGTAGTATTGGAAGATCTACTCATTAACATCATCTTCTTTTCAAATGCATTGAGTTATGCTAAAAACAAAAATAACATACTTTTCTCTTGACTTTTTTCTAGATCTGATTGTTTGTTGGGGAAGGCATAGCCACTGAGGCATTGCATCTTGAAATCCAAATGCCTGGTGTCTTCCATAATTGTTCTTTCTAGCTTTGTTGAATTTTGAGTAGAAATTGGAATTATCTTTTTACCTTGGCACTCAAAAAGAGGAGTTTGCCATTGCAATTTTGAGTGTGAGCTATTGGATCTACCTAAGATCTCAATTTTGCTATTTAAATCTACTTGTGGAACCCAAAGACAATTGTCTCCACCTTAGTCTCTCTTTACATATCTGTAATTCATTATTGTTCCTCTTACCATACCTGGAAATTCATTATTTTGTATTAATAAGCTATTTTTTTCCTTTAAAATAGAGTAAAACTTGATTGCATGTTTCCTGAGGGAACTTGAGAAAATTATTTTCAATTCCATTGACTTTTCTAAGTCCATGGTAAAACTTTAGTTTCAATGAGTGGTTACACATCCATGTTTATTTCAGATTTGGCTTCCAAAATCAAATCATAGTGTTTTTTAATTATTTTTGACATATTTTATGAGAAATCAAAATGCTTATAACTTTTGAATGGTAACTCGAATCTAAGTTCTATTTTTTTTAAAAGTATGTGTTTTTCTATATTATATCAAATTTGTCATCGAATTGTAAAAACACACTACTTTTATAAAGTTCTAAATTGGGGGTCTTATAATACATGCTTTTGAGGCATCTTACAATTTTTTGCATTTTTTTTTGTTCATTGTCATTTAAATCAAAAATTGTTATTTTTTAGAGATTATTATTTATTATTCCCAACTTATTTCCTTGTATTTACATAATGGATCCCCTCACAACCTTAAATTACACCCTTTGGAAGATCAAAATGAAGATACACCTTCAGCTAAAAGGCATATAGAGATTGGTTCATGGAGATCTTTCTAACTTCACTGATGAGGCATAAATTGACTATATTGAATCTATGCAATATTAAGCTCTCCATTTGATTCACCTCAATTTTTTAGATATCTTTCACATTTATATTATGTATGCCACATCACTTACGGGAGCTTAGGAT
Source organism: Torreya grandis (assembly GCA_037957365.1). NCBI lineage: Eukaryota > Viridiplantae > Streptophyta > Pinopsida > Cupressales > Taxaceae > Torreya > Torreya grandis. The sequence continues at coordinate 520,986 of JARHVA010008078.1, forward strand.
GCTAATGTAGCCTTGTTTGAGAAGGATGCTCAATCTTATGGGTCTTTTACACCCTCTTTTACTCCACCTCCTTTTCTTCACTTTCTTTTCTGTCTATTAATGAGGATTTATATTCTTATAGTGACATGGATATTGATTCTCCATTTTCTTGTTAAACATTCCTATAGTTTCTTGTGATGACACATTCCTAATGGAGATTGGTCTTCTTTTTGTCAATCCACCTTTATGGGATGATTTTTTGCTAAAATTGAGATGTCTATTTGTATAACCTTCCTTTGTTTCCATGTAGGATATTGAGTCACCATATATTATCCCTTCAAAGGACTATACTAGTTTCATTGAAAATACACTTGTTGATAATTATGATCCACTTCTCATGGACATTCTTTTAGTGAATTTTCCATGTATTTACTTTGATCAGTCCATTTCTATGACATTACATCTAGTTCATGTGCATGATATTGGAAAACCTATATCACACTTCATATTTGAACGTGATTTGAAGATCTTTGTACTGATGCCTCCTTCATCTTCCATTGTGGAATGGGCAAACTTCTTATACACCATTCATGATCTTCCTTTGCTAAAAGGAAGACATAATGTATGATGCAAACAGATCTTTTACAGCCTTCTTGTCAAGGATCTCAACATTGATATTGGTCATCTTGCTATCTCAAAATGGGGTATCGATAGCTTTACTATCAGATCATTTTTTGGAAAAGTTTTCTTTCTACAAGTTTTCTTCCTTCTCCATGGATACCTATTGTAAATGAGTACCTTATCAAGCCTAGTTGATAGGACTTATACTATGGATATGCTACTTTATTTTTGGCTATTTTTAGCTTCTAATTTCACTTTGGGGGGGAGGGGCAGGGTTAGCGTGGTGTAGGTGCGCGTCGGGGGTAGGTTATTTACATATATTTAACTCATGTTTACTACGTGCATTATTTAACAGTATTTTATTTTCCTATTGTGAATTTATACTACATTGGTTAGAATAGTTAGATTAGTCTTTGGCCTTGCCTATTTAAGCAAGTGCTTTGTATTAGCTTAATATCATTCTCATATTCTAAATATAGTAGCTATTGTGATGTTCTTATTGAGAACTCTTGTTGATAATATTGGTTACCATTCCTAACAATACCTACTAAATTGGAGAGGAGGAAATTTTCTTTAAAAATAAATTTCTTATATTTCAAATAAATTTGACTAGTTTAAATCATTTGGGCTTTGATCATTTTGAATGCATTGGACTATTTGAATAATTTGGACATATACGCACTAAAGTGGAGTGGATATTTTTTTCTCTAAAAAATAAATTTCCTATATTATAAATAAATGTGAGTCTTTCAAACTATTTGGGCATAGATTATTTTGAATAAATTAAACTAATTTAAATAATTTGGACTTATACCCACTAAGTAGAGTGGATAATTTTTTTTTCAAAAAATAAATTTCCTATATTAAAAATAAATTGATGTGTTGCAAACCATTTGATTATAGATCATTTTAAATAAATTGAGTTATTTTAAATAATATGGACTTATACCCACTAAAGTGGAGTGAATTTTTTTTTCTCCATTTTTTTTTAATATTTGAAATGAATTGAACTATTTCAAAGTATTTGGGCATACATCTATTTTAAAGTATTTGGGCATACATTATTGTTTTTCAAACCATTTGGTTATAGATCATTTTAAATAAATTGAATTATTTTAAATAATATGGACTTATACCCACTAAAGTGGAGTGAAATTTTTTTTAATATTTGAAATGAATTGTACTATTTCAAAGTATTTGGGCATACATCATTTTTAATAAGGCTATTTTGAATAATTTAGAATTATACTAGAAAATAGAGTGAAGAATATTTCCTCCAAAAGTAAATTTTGCTTATTCTAAACATATTAGACTATTTCAAACCATTTGAGCATAAATTATTTTGATTAAATTGGATTAATTTAAATAATTTGAAATTATACCCACTAAAGTGGAGTGGAGAATATTTTCTCTAAAAATATGTTTTATATATTCCAAGTAAATTGAATTATTTAAAACCATTTGAGAGCATATCATTTTGAATAGATTGAACTATTTAAAATTCATGGCACCCTTCTAAGCCTTCATAGTGATCATTTATCCTTTAAATTACCTTCCTTTATTGAGACACATGGCATAATTTGACTATCTAGATTATGGATAAAAACATATTAATCAATTTTATTCATCTACATAATAAAATATCTTGACAATTATTTGTTGTTCATTGGGAATATCTTCTTGTGTAAGTGTCAATATACTAATAGTTCAAGTTGGTTAATTTCAAAATAAATCCATGGATTATCCACTTGCACTACATTTAACTAGATCAAAGTAATCTTAAATTAGAATCGATTAATTTGAAATTAATTGAACTATATTTGAGATAATTTATAATTTATTTGTATGAATTTAACAATAATGTTTATTAATATAATTATAGTTTATAATCAATAAATACACTTGAAAGAATCATAATATGTTGAAGTTACACCTCTCTAAACATTAGTTCACAGCTGCTGGTATAGCTTTTTTGCTTTCTCCCAAGAATGTGATGATAGATGTCATTTTTATTCTCCATTCCTTTTCATCTTTCTAACTGCTATTTCCATTATATCTACTTGACTTAACATAAATCACTTTTAATTTTGAATTTCGAACACAATTCTTAAAATTATAATCAATGAGCAATGTGTTGGAAATTAAAAGATCATCTCCAAAGGTCCCTTTAAAAATAACTTCATCTAATTTATTTATGTTTACATTGAATGTCATATAATATATTTTCCCCAAACAAACATAAAATTTGAACTTGGGTAACCCATGGCTTGAATGACTATCCTTAAATAATTGTCCTCTATCATTTACCAAATGCGAATGTGAGAAAAAGACTACAGTGCCACCTTCAAAACCTTTTAGGAATGATATTGAATGTAGTATAAGATATTTTCTATTTTATAATCATACTTTTTAATCATATCATGTATTTTCATATCTTTTGGTTTTTGCACAATAAATAATAAGTTGTCCAACCCCAAAATCAATAGTTTGTTAGAAGTTGATTTTATCCCCTATTTTGAAATGTCTAAAATTTATTAAAAAAATGAATAATTTATTAACAATATTATATTATAAGAAATATAACATGATAATTTTACAATAAAATATTTTACATGTTACTAGATTCATTGTTGATGCACTTTTGATTTACATTTCTTATTGTAACATAAAAATATAATGTATTTGATTTGATTCATTTTTCTTGCATTTATTTAAATCTAATAAAGATTCATATAAACACATATAAAAATAAATACATGCTCATGAATATAGTAACTATACTCATTATATATGGATGTAACATTTCTATTTCCAATTTTATAACATACATATGAATATAATGTACGAACTCATAGACCACTCAGAGTGGCTACCACTTCCAATCCCAAATGATATAATCACTTGCAATATTGAAATATTTGGGTAAATAACTAGTGATAGTTGAATGCAAACATATAGATAGAACTATCAAACCACTTAGTATTCAAACACACAAATATCCATTCAAACACATATTAAAGTAGAAAGATAAGAACTAGAAACTTATTGTATCATTCATATTATTAACCTTATCCAAAAATTATAGTCAATATTCATTAAACACATTTAAGATGAATAGTGATGAGTTATCACACTCAATCAGACAACATAAATTCCATGGCCATTTTGTAGCCCATGCCAAATACATATCCTTCCTGAATATTAATTCACTCATTCATACCAGATCTATGTTAGTACTGACTGCCATTAATGGCATACTTCTCTCATAGTCTACCAACTTTAGCTGGGATGCTCCTAGTCATGCAAATAACACTGTAAATACATGTATGTATAACATTTGTTAGAATATTTTAGATGCAAATAGAAGTTAGTGGAGTATATGGGAAGAGGTCCTAAGAGCTATTACTACATTAAATTATATTTTTCCAAAGATATATCTTTCACAGATATAAATATCTAAAAAACTTAAAAAAATTAAAGTGAAGTAAGTGTTGATAGATAGCTATGACATAAGTTACATATGTAGGTAGTTTAGCTTATGGCACTAACATATAAATGTTCATATTGAATCCTTATAACTTGACTATGACTTTATCAAATTCTAAAATAGTTTTATTTTTCCATAACTCATTTCTCATAGATTTTGATAGCAGTTTAACATTGATCAACCAAGATCTATATTCTTATAGTAATAAATGTATCATTTATTCTTATGCATACCAATACATATTTATATGTTTATACAACCCATAATAACAAGTAAAATAGGATTTATTCTTCTAAGTCCTAGCTCACTATCTGTAAATTCAAATGAATATATACCTTAATAGTTGAACCCCCTTCATATATTTCCAACAAGACACATCTAATGAAAAATTATTTAATTCAATAGCAATATAATTATTTCTATGACAATATACTTTATTGTTTGTTTATTGATAAAGAACAGATGGATACTCTACATTAAAATTTATTATAGTAAAGACATAGAGTACCACATATTGTGTTATTTTTTACTAGGTAAATTAAACACGTAAACACCATTGTAATGGGTAAATTAAACATGAAAATAACATATTAATGGGTATATAAAACTACATTCAAGTCTACACAACAATAAAATGAACCCACGATTTCAAATTGTAAGATGATGCAAGTTTATATTTAATTATTTGCTACAATCTCCTATCCTTGAAGAAAAATTCAATTGTGATGTGTTTAAACAAATAAATAAAATTAATATATTCTAGACTTTTATGAAATTGTATAATTACATACTTATTTAAATGGGTTTTCACCAATTTTTTTCTTTTGTAGTTTGTATGGGTACACTCTTTCTTTGAATCTTTGGTTCTTTATTCCTTGCAAGGTATTATATAATGTAGTAACTAAAAATTCTTGTCATCAATTGATTTGATATTTGTATTTTAAAAATGTGTCTTATTGTAGAGTTTTACCATGTGTTGTTTTCATGGAGGCACTAACTTGCAGAGCTATGTCATGGGTTGTTGTGTTGGAGACACAAGGTTCTAGAGTTGCATTATGAACTATTTTAATTGAGACATAAACATATGAATAAATATTCTATCAGTATTATGAATGATTGATAAATAAAAAATCATAAAATTGAAAAAATATGGATGATCTTATCTTACCTTTTTCAACTTGCAATGTGTCATGTTCAATGATATGATCTTCCACTATTATTGTTTCTTCACTTTCATACAATGCCATTAGTGCTACACACAGAAATATTTGCTAAACTATTAGGTTTGAAAAATAAATCATACACATTGAAAGATTTTTAAGATGTTATATTTGGAAAATGAGTTATGATTATAAAATAAATTAAAAATGTTATGCACTCAGTACTAATTGAAGCAGTTTATATTGTATTGGTTGCTCTAAATTTCTCATAAAATTTTAAAATTGAATATTAAAAATTATTTGTTCTTCAATTTATGTAATGCAAGATAATTGTTTTTACAATATTGTATAAGCACATACCAATCTAGCTCCTATATATACCCCTATCACATCATATGCATCTAAAACATTAAAATTAGAGATAAGTTTCTCCCAAAACATGTTATATAGTTCATTTTTTAACAGAATTCATGTTTTCTTTGAACCAATCATTTTAAATAATGTTACATCTTCGTAGATGTCAAAACCTTCCTCTAATCTACTTTCTTTTGAATGGAGGTTAAAACCTTGTAGCTAAAAATGAAAGGGATCCTACCAAAAATGGATACATGTAATATTTGTCTAATCAAATAAATTACTATCTGGACCTCATTGTATGACACATGTATCTTTCAGGGAATGGAAATCACCAACATGCAAATTCTTAAGATAGATCTAAATGCTAGACAAACAATAACTTTATCAATCAATGCTTGAACAAATAGGTGACAATGTTCTTCCTTAAAAACTTAAGTCAGATTCAAAAGATTAATAATTATCAAATTGGCATTCAAATCAAGAATGAACAATTCACTATTTTTTAAAAAAAATGGATGACCAAAAACATGGGGGCCTATAATAGTAACTAAAACCATTCTATTTCTATCCAAGGAAGTAGACAACCATCATTATTTAGATAATTTTCAGTATCCTTAATGAATCTTGAGATAGTGCTTCCCAACATTTTTTTAAAAAATTCTTTCATTTAGGATAAACAAATCATCAAACATTTTCATATAAATTTTATAATGTTCCATTACCTCTTCAGGTGTGATTATTTTATGTAGTGGTAGTGTCGTATCATGGTTCCTGAAATAATCTATAATTTTTGATAGTATGTTACCTTCTAGCCTCACCATTTTGAACTAGGTATCCATGTTGTTATATCAAGGATTTTAAAGAAGGAAATAAACATTATGTTTAATAAATATGATAGTTTTAAATTTTGTTTATCTGAAATCCCTTGAATATTTCTAAGTACTATTATACCAATCAAATATAAGTATTTTGTATTTGAACAAGGTAAAGTACCATTTTCAAACAAATAAAATTCCTTATTAAAATAATCCCAAATGGTTTATTCTATGAAAAGAGGACACTTTCTCTCCTGTAGTTCTTGCGCTAAATAGTTCGTTTATGTGTACAAGTGTCTATCTTGATCATGTATTTCTTCCAACTTTTTTTTCCTATTTCAAGATTCTCCTAACCTCTTAGTTTGATAAGGTCACATCCAGATCAAACTCTTTCTACAAATGAATCTTTATAAATTATTTTTTTATCTTCATTATATTTGTTACATATTTTATGCATAATATTGAATTGAGTACAAATTTTCATAAATCTTGTCCTTATATTAAAACATGTATTTCTCAATGATAGTGAATTGTATTCCTCCTCTAAAAAAAATCTCTATTTGATATAATTGTGTGTTAGCCATCTACAATCTTGAACCTTATGATTTTATTCTCCATCATATCTTCTAGGACTTCCTTTGATTCATTAATACATTTATGGTTGCTTGGATCGAAAGGAATTAAAAAAAATTCTTCATTAGAACCTTATTATGTTTTATAAATAAATGAATTATATAATTCACACCTCTTTCATTAAGATTTACTATTTTTATATTAGAATCTCCTAATTCATAGAGCTCTAAAATAATGTTCAAGACATAATTTTTGGAGGAAATATACCATGTAGATAATTCACCATGTATCTGATCAGAAGTTTATGTTGACAAAAGTGTTCCAACCTTTTGATTGTTCTTATTTTATCTATTGGTGTGTGTACTTGTATAGCATATTTCAAATCTGTATACAAATATGTTTCTCTTGATTGTCTTATTTTCTTCAATATTTTCTATGTCATGACTATAGTGTATCTTAAATACATGTTTGCATGGTGGTAAGTAAAAGAAGTTGTTACCCCTTGTTCATATTTTTTTTTTCAACACATTTATAGTTAATGACCAAATTATCATTGTCTATCAACCTAGAACTTTTAAGGTTGTCATAGTTATTCAAATGAAATCCAAATGTTTGACTAGAAAGAGAAAAGTTATTTTTTTCAATTCCATTTTACCGAGTGCCAATTTATTCAAATTAGTTCTATCTCAAAAAAATTACCTCTTCTCCATTCCATACTTTTAATTGCAATTTAAGGACATTCATCCATATCATAAGCAAGAACTATTTCAATCAGAGAAGATTCCTTCCCTGATGTAGTGCTTAATATATATATATATATATATATATATATATATATATATATATATATATATATATATATATATATATATATATATATATATATGGTAGACTAAACCATTTAAAACACCAATTAGTAAGAGTAATTTTTTCATCACCATTAAATGCAATATGTTCGTGTGGATTTAATTTGAGTTTTGGTAGTTTAAACGGTACTCTATCCGAATTCTCTTCAAGTGAGGCCTTCTACCTTTTATCCATATTTTCTTTGAGTGAGGCCTTCTTTTAAATTTTAAGTGTGGGGATTCCATTTTCACCTAAATACATTATGCAAATCAATTTAAATGATTTAAATATTGATCTTTTTTAAAATACAAGTTGTATATTTTATCAGTTTATGAATTTTTTGTCAGTATGCAATGATTAACTATATATCCACAAATATTAATTCTAAACTACAATATAAAATACATATTAAATCTTTGTAATATATACATTAACTCACTATTAAAATAATAAGGTATAACGAAACCAAAAATAAATTATTTACACCAACCAATATAATCTAATGGGCAAAGGAATCAATAAATATTTATTTCAAAGGAGAAAGATGAAGGGAAGTATGTTTTTAATAAGTGTTAAAATGCTCATCAATAGGTACTTTCAAGGTATCTCCTAGGAAATATAATTCAATCATGCATAAGATTGAATGTTTCTTACAATACATCTCATAGGAGATACCTTCAAATTAATCATGATGGTATTAAAAGTATACATCAAGGCTCTTTAAGGAATCCCCTAGTAGACACCTCAAATGGTGTTGGCATACATTCAAAGGAACATTGAATGTATCTCCTAGTAAAATTTTCCTTCATCTTGAAATCACTATTTGTTGATAACTTGATAACTTAAACTCTGGTCTTTTATTGGTGATTTTCCTCTTTAGGTTTTTTATAATAGATTTTATATTTCAAAGTTTTATTTAGATATTTTATAGGGTCAAACACAACACAAAACCTGACTCTTGATTTTTGACTACTACAAGTTAACCATACTTGGCGAATAAAGTAAAATACTTCCTAATAACTTACTAAGGATACCCACCAAATAAACTAAATAAATATGAACTATGCAGAAAGTATGAAACATGTGAATTTTGGGTATTTATAATGAATTAGAATTGAATGGAAAATGTTATATACGTGATATGAAACCTTTGGTGTCTTAATTGGAAGAAAATCCCTATCTACCTATGAAACTACTACAACTAAACAAGTGACTAGTAGAATGGAGATTTTTTCATAAAACTAGTAAAAAAACTACAGACACTATAGATAATTGCATTGAAATATTCATCTAAGTCATTCAAGGGAGAACTTCTACCATCACCATTTTATATCAATGACTTGACCAAATTTAATGACACAGTTTATGATGCCACTATTTTTGATAGTAGGTTTGGGAACTACTGTAAATTATGGGATGTTGTCGACTCTATTGACATGTTTTCACTGGATGGAAATCTATCTACCTTAGATTAACTATTCATCATAGATATTCTAGTACTTAAGAGATAGGTATTTCATTCATCTACGCCCAAGATTGAGGTGATGCCATGCATTGACCTCCTCCAAGACTTACTCTTTGCATACTAGGTTATGCATGATGCTTTTTTCAAAGGTATTTTTCACTATGAGCACCTGATGCCTATTTTGACAAATAGAGGCTAGTTTCATAGAATCAAGATAATACTATGAAAAAGGTGTTAAATTCATGGCTTCTACCCAAAAAATGCATGACATAAAAAGGAAATAATCCCACTTGATCAATAATTTTGGGACGGAAGTATAGACTGGCATAAATTATGTGAACCAGCCAATATAATCTAATGGGCAAAATAATCCACAAACATTTATTTCAAAGGAGAAAGATGAGGCTATGTATGTTTTTGATATGTGTCAAAATGCCCATCAACAAGTACCTTCAAAGTATCTACTAAGATATACCTTTCAATCATACATAATAGTGATTTTTTTACAACATATCTCTTTGGATATACCTTCAGATTAACCATGATGTTATTAAAAGTGTACTTTAATTCCTTTGAAGGAATATCCTAGTAGAAAACTAAAAGGATGGTGTCATACATTAGAAAATACATTTAAATTATCTCCCAATATAACTTTCCTTCACCTTTAAATAACTACTGGTTTATATCTTTATAACTTGAAGGGCCTTCAAATCTTGTCTTTGCTTGGTATTTACTTAGATTTTTTTATGTTTCTCGTACAAACATAATGTCTAATAGAAATAAGTTTTCAATATTTTTGGCTCAGTCAAAAATATTGAAGTCTTATTTTCATCAAACATTTTTTCTGGTATAAAAAGTTATAGGGAATTTAATGTCTTGGCCAAATCCTACTTGCATCAGGATAAGTGTTGCGAGAAAAATATGAAGGGTCATTTATTTCAGACATTTTGTCTACTTGCCCTTTAGAATTTTACCACAGGTAAAATTTCCAAATGAATTGCATATTGTCAACAATATGTAAAGTCCTTATTTTTTTTGGACATTTTTCTAACCCCAAAAGGTTTGAAGATTGCTTACAATTTGACAAAATTACAAAGGTCCAAATTCTTTGACAAAATATCTAAGTCCAATTCTTTTGATAAAAGTGTTCATTCCATTTATTTTAGACTATTTTTCTATGGAAAAAAGTTTGAAGGGAACTTGTCCTTCTAAAATTTTGCCTACAACAAAAAATCCCAAAAGAAAAGTTTGAATTCTCTTGGAAAAAATACCTTCAATGTATCTTTAATATGAAAGGCACTATTGGGTGATATTTTGAATGTCCTTATAGTACCTCCAATGTATCTTCTAGGATATACCTTTCAAATATGCATAAGGGTGGATTTCCCCTTCAAGGGATGTCCTAGGAAATACATTTCAAACAGGGATAAGTGTGAATTTTTCCTTCAAGGAACAAGTGCAATAATTTTCCTTTACATGGAAAGGACTACTAGGTGATATTTTGAAAGCCCTTACAATAATTTAAAGTTATATCCTAGATACCTTTCAAACATGCACAAAAGTAGATTTTCCATTCAAGGTATCTCCTAATAGATACCTTTCAAATAGGTATAAGAGTGGATTTCTCCTTCAATGAATAAGTGGAATTTTCCTTTACATGAAAGGCACTAAAGGGTGATACCCCCACATATGAAAAATGGTGGGTCCCTTCCCTTTTTGAATGGCCAATGATGGATATCCAAGGTCAAACAAACCTTAACCACTAATGGTTAAGTATAGAGATGAGATGTGTCGAGCTTGTGCTTCTCCTAAGAAAATGGGCACTTCTTTGCAAATGTTGAGCATGGGGCTGCCACATGGAAAGCAGATGTTCCTCCTAGGGAAGTTGATATTTTTTTTGAAAATTTGACCATGAGGATACCACATGTGTAAATTACATTCACCAATTATATGTATCGATGGGCTTCATTTATTTATTGACTAGATAATAACACTACTTGAAGGTCTAACTTGTAAAGAAATTAATTTGAAGAATGTAGGGATGATATATATCAAGTTGGTACTACATTATATTGAGATGAGAGCCTATTAAACGTGGATGAGAATTAGGCTACCTAATGGAAGAAGTGGATGGAGCTTGATACTTAAGAATTTTTTTGAAAAGGGGCCCCAAGAAAGGAAGAGGTCAAAAGGGGAATTGCTAGAAGGTGCCAAGGAATTGTTAGCTATGCTGAGCAAGTATGAAGCTAAATAAGAACTAATCTAGAATAAATAAATTTAGATTTTGATCCAAAGTTCTTGGTGACACAAAAGGGTGTCTACCAATAGATGAGATAACCACAAACTCTTGTGTGTAGACAAGTCAAGGCAAAATTTCAAAATAGGAGGAAGGCTTGAGAACCTATAATTTTTTAAGATCCACCTACAAAGGTGCCCACTCATCCTCCTCAAGTTGGGTCTTCCAATACATTGATATATTTAATGCACTTAGATTCTAATTTCATAAAATATATCAAACCCTTGAACACTTCAAAGCATAAAGGAGCATAAAATATGGATTAAGATCTATAATGATATATTTAATGTACTTAGATTGGTTTTCACTTATAGTAATTTCTCTCCAATATCCAAGACATAGAGTAGATATATGATTAACATTAATATCATCCCAAGTCATTTCCTTAACAAACTTCTACTCAAAACAAATATGGCATGTCCTTGGTAGTTTGAAGATATTAGTATTTTATCTTCATAACGAGATTAGGTGGAAGATTAAAAGAATAACGACATGGGGAAAGGGAAATGCAGTTAGATCATTTATTTCTAATAAGATCACAAATATATTATTCATAATGACTTTTTATTATTAGAATAAAAGCCTAGTGAAATATCTCTAAAAAGCTAACAACTCATTCATTGTCATGAACGATACTTTCAGACATTTGGTTTCAATGGCAAGAAACCTGAGTAGGGATTTTGATGGTGTTAGATCTTTCCAAAAAGGTAGTCTCAAGAAGAAACAATCATATGGGTCTATTCATTTTGGAGTCTAGTTGATACGCACCAAGTTGTGGCACATGTGATAAAGTGTAAAAGAAGATACACATGTTCAAAGTTGTATCTTAATGTAGAATTTGCTAAGTTTCCATACTTAGCCATTTTAAAGTAGCTATCACATGAAGACATCATGCAAGATCACATGAACTAGTCAACTTCAGCATTTCTATTGAACTTCCATTTCTAGTTTTAATGTGTAATTTTTACAAAATTTGACTACTAAAATAATTGAACAAAGTGGGATTGTGACATTACTTATCTTGAAATGTTGATCCAACCATTTATCCATATGTATGTGCCTTCTACACTCATAATCAATTTTAACCCTAAATTTGACCATTATTTCTAAAACGAGTTGCTAATTTGTAATAAGCTCACACCTTTTATATTCATTTCTATCTTTTACGTGATAATTCACAAATTTATGTTTTCTCAAACCAGCGAATTCCAATCTAATTTTTCTTGTTTCTTCTTCATGGATACATTTTTTCAGTTTTAGAAATCCACCAGAAATATTAAAATTTCCATCCAAACATGCTTTGTTATAATGTCCAGTCTTTCACAAAAAATAGTCCATTTAAATTCCCTAGTTGATTTTTTATGAACTTATAAGACATAATCCTACAAATGTTATTAGTATGCAAAGTAGAATGAATATGGTCAAAAACATCATAGTTCATTGCAAACCCAACATTTTTCATAAAATAACAAGTGGTGTGTGTGTGATTTATTTCTACATAGAAAGGTTTCGCCATCTAAAAATATCTTGAAATAATAAATTTTTGTGGATGTATTTTCATAAACATGAAGTATAATCATGTTTTAGGCATATCCAATAAATGTTTCAGATTTGGTTCATGGTTATGACAACCAGCTATTTTTTTGACTACATTTCTTGTATTGGGTGAAACTCTAGTATCGTCCTTTCAAAATTTTGCATGTAACTCTTTTAGAGCATTGACTATAGCCTTTTCTTTTTGTGGAAGTTAACTACGGAATGCCCAGAGCTCATTAGTATTCAAATTATTAATTTTCTTCCATATTTAAATTGATTTCATTAGTGTTTTTATATTTATATCAAGTGCTCATCTTGTTTTTAAAATCATTAATTTTTTTTCCTATTTGATTACTTATTTCATAAGTTGTGATTATGTGTAAGGCAAAATTATAGTATTTGTTGTGTCATTTTGGGCCTATAATATGATATGCATCATGTAAGTTTCCAATAATTTCTACATGATCATCATCCATATTATATGTTCTTATCCCTAATGTGTACATGGTAGTTATTATCTGAATCAATTTCATTAACGAAATAAACAATTGAAATATTTTAACAACAAGAATCAAATTATTAAATAAATTATACCAAATTTATTGATCCAGTCTTCTTCAAATAAGATTAGACATTTTATTAGGCATTGGTTTCAAAATATTTTCATCTACTTAAGTTAAGTACTTACCTTTTTTATGCATGATTTTTGGAGGTTTTATTATTGGTTAAACTTGTTGAGAGGGTGTTTCAAAATCATCATCACTTTCATTAATTAATGGTGGGATGACATTTCCTTCATTATTTTCTTTCTCATTATATGCTTCTATTAAATTGACTTCATTGATAATTTCATCATTATTTATTTCCATAAAAAATTATTCATTGATGGGGGGAAGGAATCATGTATCCAGTCATCATCAACAAAATCAAAACCACCATACTTTGAATGTGAGATTAAAATATTATCTAATTTATTATTGTTAATTTTCATAATTATTCAATTCAATATTATCAATTCCATTGTTATTGAATTGATTATTTTTAATTTCATTATTATTCTATTTATTATTGTCAATTTCATCATCGAGTATGACATTTGCCTCACCAGAGGTAATATCTATTCATTATTTTCAATGAAGTGCTTGCATTCATACCTTGTTTTTTTAATCTCACCTCTTGTATTTTCCTAACTATTTTTCTCTTAAACATATTTCTCTTTCTCAAATGTGATCTATCACCCATTCGATAATTGACAACTTTTAAAAGGTGGGGTATAAAACCACATTTGATAAATCTTATTATCAACTTATAAGTATTAAAAAAATATACAAAGAATGTATACGGGGATAGAATTATTGAATTGGATAAATAAGGTCTATTGAAAAGTAAGTTGTTATCTATAGCAATGATAACACGTACATAATATGGTATAATGTGTATGTGTTATTATAATGCATACATGATACTATAATGTGTATTCATTATGGTATAATACGTATGCATTAATTAATACATATATGCTACCATAAGACATGTGTTATGGTCTAACACTTATGCGATATAGATTTTAATTCAAAATCCAAGACTTTTGGCTAAAAAATGGCATGGATTCTTAAGCCCCTATCAATTTGTAGCCAAGTGTGTTATCTTTGATAGAAAACTACAAATTTTAACTTTCATCATAAAATATACTAGGTATTTAAACAAAAATATTCAAAAAATTGTTACCACAAAGGCAATCTCACTATCCTCTTTCAAAATATATTATTTTTATAATTTTTGGACTATTTTAAGGTTGCAAACTATGTTGATTTCTAACTATAGATTTTTTAGGCCACTGCATGTAGAAAATATACATGCCTATATATGTTAGAGTAATTTATTTTCCATTCATCCAAGTGAAAACAATTATATGGTCACATACTACGCTTAATTATACACACATGAAAAAAATTCATTTTCTTTATTTTGAGGTAGTTTGGGAGACCACACCGCTGGCTATCCATTTTTTTTTGGGTCAATTTTAATGATATATTTATTTAAAAAATTAATAATAATAAAAATATTTATTGATAAAATATAAAATAATACAGTTCAAAAACTCTATGATCTTTCTTAAATATTCACCAAAGTCTTTCAAATAATATTAAATGATATTAAAAAATAGTGGGCCACATGGTTTTCTATACACTTTATTTTCTAGAAAAAACAAGAGCTCATATTCAAATTTTAGATGCTTAACCTAGTTATACTTAATAATTTTGTTAAAAAAAAGGTTTTTTAGAAACTAGACTTTAATTTATTCAATTTCTATTCTTATAGCATTTTCACATTTTGAGTGTAGTTATTTTAAATTATCTACACAAGTTTAGTTTTCTATAATTTTGAAAAAATCATGTCCACACGTAGTTCCTCTTTTTACCACATATTGTTTCACTTTCCCTTATCCATAATACTTATTTTATAGGTTTAATTATTCTCATGGCTATCATTTTATCTATTTTAGTTTTAATGTTTATTTTAATATTTGGATTTAATCACTATAGTCTCTTGTTTATAGATTTGCTCTCTAGTTTTAGCTAACTTTTTATAGTCCCTAGTTAAGGTTTTATTTTGTGGAGTTATAAAAAGTTATTTGGAAATATATACTTACACTATTTGAGTAACTCAGCTCTTTTTAGGACAATACACTTGTCCCATTAATTACATATTTTGCTAATTTTGACTAGGCTTTTTTAGTGATATTTTTGAGCATGATTTTTAATTGATGGTCAAAATATCATGGCTTAAATGTATATATTTCAATTAGATCTCTTTGTCAGTCCTAAATTTTATGATAACTATTACTTATATCATTTTATATTTCTTTTTCTAATTTTATTTCTCTATTTTGAAACACCTAATTATTATGGTTTTTGTATACCTTGTCTAATACATTTTTTACCTTATGATCTTATTCAATTTTTTCCATGGATTGGTAGACCTTGTATAATTTACTCATTAGATTATGATATTATTTAGTTTCTATTGTGACATTTTACCCCAAATTTATTTTTTACAACATCATCCATAAACATTAATACAATTTGTATCTATTTTAGAGAATGGAAAACTCAATTGTTGAGATCCAAAATATTGCATGTCCTAAAAAATCTTGAATGCTTTTATTCTAATTTGTAAGTTCCCCTCATTTCTATTAGTACATATATGAATACCATGATAAATAATTTAGTGTCTTGTAAAAAAAACTATATCCATAGCTGAGATTTATTTTCCCCAAATTTTATATAGCATTATTCAAAATGTTTAATGGGATGATGTGGGATACCCTTTTTAGTGTATTGTTGTAGAACACATTGTCTTCATAATTTGTTATAAAAGCCTTAAGGAGTTGATAATGTCATTTATCTTAGAATATAACAATTTTTCAAGACAACAGTTAGAGTTTTCCAATTCTTAATATGATATTTGTGTGTTCCCCTCCTTTTTTTACCAATTTATTATCAATGTATAATCAATACCCTCTAATCATTCTCATTCATTTGGAAAAAATATCTCTATTTTTGCTATATATGATTTCATGTTACCCATTCCTTATTATTTTGGGAGGTTTTTATGAGATGCTCCTTTCCCTAACTAAAATATTCTTATAATTTGTGTTTGTACTGGATATAAATTTTCTCACCTTCTATTTGATTATATGATATGTTTTTTCTCTAGAAGTGACTATTTTTGTAGTGGTATTTTGTATCTCCTTTGTGGTATACCATATTTAAGTTGTACATGTGTGTGGTATTTTATGCAGTATCATGAATGTGATTTTACTATGTAGTAGTGTATATTTTCTCTACGTCATCCTCCCAAGCTTTCATGAAATCATAAACATTATCATTTTCATTATATATCATGGAATAATATTTAGAATCATCCTTTTCAATGAAGTATTAATTTTATTCCTTATATACTTGATGTACAATGACTCTATTTTAGTGGAATTATTTATAAATAGTGTAGTTTTTTAATCCTTTTTTCTAGGGTGACATACAACCATGCTTTAATGCAGTTTTGTGTATCTAACTCTAGTTCTTCATTTTATATTTTTGTTTTTGATTCTTCATTTGGTCAAAATATCTATTCAAATCTAGAACTTTTTACATTTCATATAGTCTTTTTAGGTTATTAAAAGATTTACAAACACTAGTTATGAATATGGAAACATCTGATCAGTTGTAATATTGCCACTAAACTTTCATTTCTAGTTTGAATGTGTAATTTTTAGAAAATTTGACTACTGAAATAATTAAACCAAGTGGGTGTATTGATTTAAAAATTTGGTAATTGTAATTTAATTCAAATACTCAAACATAGACAAGATAACTTTGTATACACCAAAATAAATCCACATAAAGAAAAATGAGGTTTCTGCTATCAAAGAAGATAAGCTAAAAATTTAAATCAAAAAAATAAGTTTACCTCAAGTAGGGGGACACTGTTAACTTTCATAAAAATTATCTAAAATATAGATATATCATTTATCAATAAGGTGTCCCTGGTGCTGATGGGATAGTCAAGACATTGAAAGTTTAAATGTACCCAAAATAGAGGACACATGAAAGAAGGGAGACAAGGTTGGATTAGTAAAATTTTCAATGTGACTAAAAATTGATCACCAAAAAAAAATCCCATTAAATTACTAAATAAACTCCAAAATTCTATCAACCCTTAGAAGATGCCATCAAGAATCAATATACTTCATCCTAAAATAAAATAAAATTGTACGAAATAAGACCATGAGTAATATAGGAATCACAGTGGTAAAATCCTCACAAATAATGTTGATGCCACTAACACAAGTAATCATAAATTTATTTTAGAAAAATATGGATGGTGGATGATGATGCCTGCATGTGAGTAGGTGCAAAAGACACAAAAGGTGCATGTAAGGAAACATTAAAAATTATGTCATGTTGAGCATTCCTAACTGGAGGAACCTTAAAATTATGTCATGTTGAGCTTGTCTATATATTTGGTTTTAGTGATAGGAAAGTTGAGTAAGGATTTTCATGGTGTTAGATATCACACATATGGTAGTCTCAGGAAGAAACAATCATATGGGTATATTCATTTTGGAGTGTAGTTGATATGCACCAAGTTGTGGCACATGTGATGAAGTGTAAAAGGATATGCACATGTTCAAAGTTCACTCTTAATGCAAAATTTATTATGTTTCCATACTTAGCCATTTTAATGTAGACTGTCATCAAGACATCATGCAGGATCACATGAACTAGTCAACTTCAACATTTCTATTGAACATCCATTTCTATTTTAAATGTGTAATTTTCAACAAATTTGACTACTAAAATAATTGAACCATATGGGAATGTGTCATTACTTATCTTGAAATTTTCATCCAACCATTTATCCATATATGTGTGCTTTGTACACACACAAATAATTTTATCCCTAAATTTGACCATTTATTCTGAAATGAGTATCTATTTTGTAATAAGCTCATACCTTTTAGATTCATTTCCATCTTTTACATGATAAGTCACAAATTTATGTTTTTTGAAACCAACTAATTTCTATCTAATTTCAAGTGTTTCATATTCATGGATACATTTTTTTAGTTTTGGAAATCCACCACAAATGTTAAAATTTCCATCCAAACATGCTTTGTTATAAAAGAACTATCCATCTAGTCCTTCACAAAAATAATTAAAATAAATTACCTAGTTGATTTTGGTTGAACTTATAAGACACAATCCTAAAAAATGCTATTAGTATGTAAAGTAGAATGAACATGGTGTAAGACATTATAGTGCATTGAAAACCCAACATCTTGCCTAAAACAACAAGTTGTGTGTGTGTGATTTATCTCTACATAAAAAGGTTTGGACATCTCAAAATATCTTTAAATAATAAAAAGTTGTGGATGTATTTTCATAAACGTGGAGTATAATCATGTTTGAGGTATATCCATTAAAATTTTAAAATTTGGTTAATATATATGAAAACCAACTATTTTTTTAGTACACCTCTTGTATTGGGTGAAACTCTAGTATTATCCTTCCAAAATTTTGCATGTAACGCTTTTAGAACATCAACTATAGCCTTTTCCTTTTGTGGAATTTGACTAGGGAATGTGGAGAGCTCATTGGTATTGAGTTCATTAAGTTTTTTGCATATTTAAATTTCTTTCATTAGTGTTTTTATATTTATATCAAGTGTTCTTATTTTTGAAATCAATAGTTTTTTCCCTATTTGACAACCTATTGCATAGGTTATGATTATGTGTGACGCAACATTATAATATTTGTTGTGTCAATTAGAGCTTACAGTATGATATGCATCATGTAAGTTGCCAACAATTTCTACATTATCACCATCCATATTATATGTTCTTATCCCTAATACATACATGGTAGTTATCATATTAATTGATTTCATTAAAGAAATAAATAATTGAAATATTTTAATAGCATGATTCAAATTATCAAATCAATTATCCCAAATTTATTGATCCAGTCTTGTTCAATTAAGATTAGATATTTTTATAGGAACTATTTTTAAAATATTTTGATCGACTTCAGTTAAGTACTTAACATTTTTATGCATGATTTTTGGAGGTTTTATTACTGGTTGAACTTGTTGAGAGGGTGTTTCAAAATAATCATTGATTTCATTAATTAATGGTGGGATGACACTTCATTTATTTCTAAATCATTATAAGCTTCTATGAAATTATCTTCATTTATAATTTCATCATTATTTATTTCCATGAAAATTTATTCATTGATGGGAGGAAGCCATCATGTATCCATTAATCATCAACAAAATCAAAACCACCATACTTTGAATGTGACATTCAAACATTATCTAATTTATTATTATTATTAGTTTTCATAATTATTCAATTCAATATTATCAATTCCAACGTTATTGAATTGATTTTATTTAATTTCATTATTATTTAATTTATTATAGTCAATTGCATCATAGACTAAGACATTTGGCTCATCAGAGATAATTTATATACCTTATTTTCAATAAAGTGATTGCATTCATACCTTATTTTTTCCTCTCACCTCTTTTATTTTTTGAAGGATTTTTCTCTTAAAATTATTTCTCTTTCTCATACGTGATCTTTATCCTATTTGAAGATTGATAACATTTAAAATGTGGGGTACAAAACCATATTTGATAGCTCTTATTATCAACTTACAAGTTCTAAAAAAAATTAGGAAGAATGTCTGTGGGGACAAAATTATTGAATTAGGTAGAAAAAGTCTATTGAAAAGAAAGTTGTTATCTATAGCAATGATAACACATATGTAATATGGTATAATGCGTATGTGTGATTATAATGTATACATGTTAGTATAATGCATATACATTATGGTATAACATATGAATTACTTAATATATATATGTTACCATAAAACACATGTGTTATGGTATAAAACTTATGCGATATATATTTTAATTCAAAATACAAGACTTTTGGCTAAAAAATGGCATGGATTCTTAAGCCCCTATAAATCTATATCCAAGTCTAAGAGCTTTGATAGAAAACAACAAATTTCAACTTCTATCACCAAATATACCAAGCATTTAACAAAAAAACTCAAAAAATTATAACGATGATGACAACCTCACTATCCTCTTTTAAAATGTACTATTTTTATAGTTTCTTGATTATTTTAAGGTTACAAACTATGTTGATTTGTAACTATAGATTTTTTAGGCCACCACATGTAGAAATTATACATGCCTATACATGTTAGAGTAATTTAGTTTCCATTTATTCAAGTGAAAAAAAATTATATGGTCACACACTAGGCTTAATTTTTCACACATGAAAAAAAATCCATTTTCTTTATTTTGAGGTAGTTGTGGGGACCACATGGCTGGCTATCCATTTTTTTGTTAGTTTTAATGATATATTTATCTAGAAACTTAATAATAATAAAAATATTCATTTATAAAATATAAAATAATATAGATGAAAATCTATAATATCTTGCCTAAATATTAACCCAAGGGTTTCAAATAATATTAAATAATGCTAAAAAAATAGTGGGCCACAGGGTTGTCTATACACTTTATTTATTTAAAAAACAAGAGTTCATATTTAAATTTTATATGCTTGACCTAGTTATATTTAATATATATTTTTAAAATAGTGTTTTAAAAACTAGACTTGAATTTATTCAATTCCTATTCTTATAGCATTTTCACATTTTGAGTGTAGCTATTATAAAATATCTACACAAGTTCAGTTTTCTAAAATTTTGAAAAAATCATGTCCACGGGTAGCTCCTTTTTTTACCCCATATTTTTTCACTTTCCCTTATCCCTAATACCTATTTTATAGGTTCAATTATTCTCATGGCCAGCATTTTATCTATTTTATTTTTAATGTTTATTTTCATATTTGGATTTAATCACTATAGTCTCGTATTTATAGGTTTGCTCTCTAGTTTTAGCTGACTTTTCATAGTTCCTAGTTAAGGTTTTATTTTATGGATTTATATGAGGTTATTGGGGAATATATATTTACACTCTTTGATTAACTTATATATTTTTATAACAATACACTTGTCCCATTAATTAATTATTTTTCCAATTTTGTCTATCCTTTTTGAGTGATATTTTTTAGCATGATTTTTAACAGATGGTCAAAATATTGTGTCATAAATGTATATATTTCAATTATTTCTCTTTTTCCATATAAAATTTTATAATTAATATTACTTATATTATTTTATATTTATATTTCTAATTTTTGTTCTCTCTTTTGAAACACCTAATTATTAAGGTTTTTGTATACCTTGTCTAATATATTCATTACCTTCTGATCTTATTTAGTTTTTTCCTTGGATTGGTAGACCTTGTATAATTTATTCATTACCTTATGATATTATTTAGTTTCTATTGTGAAATTTTACACCAAATTTAATTATTATAACATCATTCATAAACATTAATACAATTTGTATCTATTTTATAGAATGAAAAACTCAATGGTTGAGATCCAAAATATTGGATGTCCTAAAAAAATATTGGATGGTTTTATTCTACTTTTTTGTTCCCCCTCATTTATCTTGGTACATATATGAAGCCCATGATAAATAACTTAGTATCTAGTAAAATAAATATATTCATAGTTGGGCGTTATTTTCCCTAGATTTTATATACCATTATTCAAAATGTTTAATGTGATGATGTGGGATACCCTTTTTAGTGTATTTTTGTAGAACACATGGTATTCCTAATTGCTTATACAAGCCTTTAGGAGTTGAGAATGTCATTTATTTTAGAATATAACATTTATTGAAGACAATGACTAGGGTTTTCCAATTCTTAAAATGATATTTGTGTGTTCCCCCCTTATTTAACAATATATTATCAATGTATCATCAAGACCCTCTAATCATTCTGATTTATTTGGAAAAACTATCTCCATTTGTCATATATATGCTTTAAAGTTACCTATTCCTTACAATTTAGGGAGGATTTTATGGGATGTTCCTTTCCCTAACTAAAATATTCTTATAATTTGTGTTTATACTAGATCTCAATTTTCATAAACTGTATTTGATTATATGATATTATTATTCTATGGAAGTGATTTTTTTTGTAGGTGTATTGTGTATCTTCTTTGTGGTATAACATACTTATGTTG
The DNA here is from genome assembly GCA_037957365.1 of Torreya grandis. Lineage (NCBI taxonomy): Eukaryota > Viridiplantae > Streptophyta > Pinopsida > Cupressales > Taxaceae > Torreya > Torreya grandis. Next base: position 543,812 of record JARHVA010008078.1, read on the forward strand.
TGAATGTGTGTGGTATATTGTGAAGTATCATGAATGTGTTTTAGCTATGTAGTTGTGTATATTTTATCTACGTCATCCTCCAAAGATTTCATGGAGTCATAAACATTATCATTTTCATCATATATCATGGAATAATATTTGGAATCCTCCTCTTCAATGAAGTAGTAATTTTATTCCTTATATACTTGATTTACATTATGACTCTATTTTAGTGGAATTATTTTTAGATAGTGTCATTTTTGGACCCTTGTTTCCAGGGTGACATAAAACCACGCTTTAATGTAGTTTTCTATATTTAACTCTAGTTCTTCATATTATAGTTTTATTTCTAATTATTCATTTGGGTCAAAATATGTATTCAAATTTGAGACTTTTTACATTGCATATATTCTTCTTCAGTTATTAAAATTGTTATGAACCCTAGTTATGAATATTAAAACATATGATGAGTTATAATATTGCCACTAAACTTTCATTTCTATTTTGATTGTTTAATTTTCAGCAAAGTTGACTACTGAAACAATTGAACCAAGTGGGTGTATTGACGCAAAAATTTGGTAATAGTAAACGAATCCAACTACTCAAACATGGATAAGATAATATTGTATGCACCAAAATAAATCCACATCAAGTAGAAGGAGGTTTAAACTATCAAAAATGATAAGCTAAAAATTGAAATCAATAAAATAAGTATACTTCAAGTAGAGGGACACTTTTAACTTCCACAAAAACTATCAAAAATATAGATAAAAAATTTATCAATAAGGTGTCCCCGGTGGTGATGAGAGAGTCAAGAAATTGAAAGTGTAAAGGTACCCATAATAGAAGACACATGAAATAAGGGAGACAAGGTTGGATTAGTAAACTTATTAGTGTGACTAAAAATACCATTGAATCATGAAATAAACTCAAAAATTCTATCAATCCTTAGAAGATGCCATCAAGAATTGATATAGTTTATACTAAAATAAAATAATTATTATACGAAATGAGACCCTGAGTAATAGAGAAACCACGATGGTAAAATCTTCACAAAGAATATTGATTCCACTACCACAAGTGATCATAAATTTAAAAGACACAAAAAGTGAATGTAAGCAAACATTAAAAATTATGTCAAGTTGAGCATTCCTAACCGAAGTAACCTCAGGACCCTCACACATTATTTGAAGGTGTAAAAGAACTCACATGTTCCTCAAAATCCTCAAAAAGATTAGAACCGACAAAATTAAGAGTTATGTAATCAAATTACCTTTGTTGTACTATCGACATCAAAACCCATTCCTTAGAGATAATTCCAAATAATAGGTTGAATGGAAAAAAAATACCATGTTAATGTTTTTGAATACCTCCACCAAGATATACCATGCAACAGAGCATTCAAAAACCAAAGTAATATGTTTCACAAAATAAGAAAGCAAATAATTACACTAATATGAAGTGGGTTGAGTAGGACATGAAATAGTAGGTGCATTAACCTCTAAATGAAATGGTTCAACAACACATGGGTTAGAGCATGAAAAATGGTAAGCTCATCTCAAATACACCTCTATCAATTAGCATTTCCTATATGGCCAATACTCAAATGAGGCCCTTATAGTTATCTAGTTCTCACCTATGTGTGGGAAATGTGAGTGTACATGGGTGAAGTATACTAAATGGTAATGCATGTAGTGATCTTACTTTTAACTTGACACATATGGATCATGGGATATCTTTTTAATTATTCAAACATGTAGTATGATTTCTCCTATGCTTCATAATCAAATAGAGATGAATATATTACTTTAATAATTAATTTATTGATCTTGAATTATGTGATTACTTTGTAATTGATAAATGTCTGAATGAATTGGCTTTGATTCATTTTTATACTATCTAGTTTTAAAAACTTCTTATGGAAGGGTTAATGACATTCCTAAGCTAACCCATGCAATTCGAAATATTTTCAAATTTGAGTGTTCATAAGGTAAGGAAACATTTGTTGGAGTAAGGACAATTTCATTGACGCTACTATCTGACTCTAAATGCAAATGTCCAGGATGAAAGGAAGTTGTTGAGATTCTCTAACAAACGTCAAATGTTATATATTATGGTTTAGGTCTTTTATGGTTGTAGGTGATCTAGATAATCATAATAATTAGGATTTTACTAGGAGGTACATAATTAGACCTAGTGAGGTAGTGATTGTAAGCCTTTTAGCTTCAAGAAAAATCAATCTAAAGGGTATATTTTCAACATATATTTGTCAAGTGTACAACACTATTTAATATATAAATCTAGATTTAAGCATCTACACCAACACACATTACTAAGGCCTCATGTTCCTCCTTCTATTTCTAATTTTGTAAAAAAAATCTAACATGTAGCATAATAACCCCAACCTTTACTTTCTATTAAGTAATCTAAGCCATCATTTCATAAATAATCATGTATATGCACAATTCAACATTCTCATAATTCAAACATTTTACAACCACATTCCCACAGACATGAATTCCAAATTACACCATTTTATGAAAGGTTTTGTCAACTTAACTAAATAACTAAATCATTTCTTTAATTGCTCAAACTGTTCCAAATTTGATTGTCTCTTCCTCCTCCAAATTCTATTGAAACAAAGAATAATTAAAAATAAATATAAATTTTGACCTTTGGGTTTTGGTGTCTAACAACTACTAAGAGTGAGAAAAGTGTTCCCTTCTTAACTACAATACCACCTTTTACCTAGAAAAGAAAAATAGTCTTTTGTTTCATAATTTTAATTCCGAAGGTTTCACTATGCAATGGGACTCATTTTTTACCAATAAAACAGAAAAATGACCTTTCTAAAGTTTTCAATTTTTTAGGCTTGATATAAATCTTATTTTTTATAATCAAAGTAAAATTCAATCAAGGTTGAATATATCAATATAGCATGTGCTTAAGATAATATGATGAACAAAAAGAAAAGGACGTCCACATATATTAGTTGATTGTAAGAGTCACTAGGAGTACATATTCAATAATAACATGAACAAACATTTATGCACCTAGCAACACATACACACCCAAAGCCTAACATAAAATGTAATTGTTGTATGGGGTATTATGTCAACTCTCTTATTTCTATTATGCATCTTGCACACTAAATTTACCCATCAAAACATTCACATAATGATAATTAAATGTCATATCCACGTAATCATGAATTTGGGATACCCAAAATCCTGTCCAAACCAAATAATTTTCCAAATATGCAGTGACCTCGGAAAATCAAAAGCCAGCAGAGCGAAGTCTAGTAGTGGCTGGCAAAGGGATAGATTTCGTAGCGTAGGGTGCAGCTGCTCAGGAAGATCTGAACACCGACCCTTTCACTACAGCAACTAAAGAGTTTATCGATGCCCTCGTCCAGACACTTGGCACAGGCCTCCTTGGACATATCTCTCCAGCACATCTCCATCCCATATATGGTCAGATTGGAAGAAACAACAGCGGTTCCGAGAGCAAACTCAATCGCACTGGAAGGCGCCTTAGTGGACAGATCCCCCATGAGACCGCGAGCGGCAACATTGAATTGCTCATCCTTGTCGTTATTGACGTTGACGAGACCATACAAATATGTGGTATCTAACTGCGACAGAAAGCTGTAATTCTCGTAACGAAGGAAGCAGTAATCCAGCTGAAGGCGAGCGCCGATTGCGTTGGGGCAGTCGCGGAGGACGGATTTCACCCCCTCCAAGGAGCATGCGCGGCAGTCCGCGGGAGACTGGTCGCCTCTGCACTGTAAGCGTCCCATCACTCGGTTCGGATCGTTTTCTTTCCCGTAAACAGAAGTGCTGAAGCCCGTGTAGGCCACCTTGTCCGTTAGATCTTTTAACAGCGTCTGGACGTTGGTATCAAATTGTTTACCGTTGGAGTACTTTGCAACGTTACATAGTGCATATATCTCGCCTTCGTGCGACGAGGAATCCGCCATAACAACAGCGGAATTACTACACTCTCCTAAGGAAAACCATACTCCCAATTAGCAAAGCCGCCAGATGCATTGGCATTCTCGAAGATCGACTTTTATAAAATAAGTAAGCCGGCAATGCTGACTTTGACTCAGTTTGTATTCGGCTGAGAAGCTTCTGGCGTTCTAAATCATATCATTGCCATAAGTCGTTCGGCTGAGAAGCTTCTCGGTTTTGACGGAGCCAATTTTTCTATGTTGTGTGTTTTAAGTTTGATGGAGCCAATTTTTTTGGTGTTATATTTTAAGTTAATTTTATGTTTAGATTTTAAGGGGTATTGTGAATGGTTGTTGATTTAATTAGTGAAATTGTTTGGTTGACAAAAAGTTTATCATGGATTAATTTTTGTTATTAATAAAATTTGATACGTGAAAAGGATTGAAGTCGGAATCGTACTCCGGACAACTTTGACAGAATAATACTTTTCAATCCTTAACTCTTAACTTAAAATCACCGTGTAAAATAATGATTTATCAAAAAATAAAAATAAAAATAAAAATCATATTTAAATAATAATTCAATGTTTTAAATATTTTCAGAGGATATAGAGGTTTTATATATTGTAAATCATGTTATAATTAAGAGATTTGATATTATAGATTTTTTTAAAAATTATTTTTATTTTCATTTTTAGTTTTACTAAATAAAAAATATATATTTTATAATAAAAAAATTTTAATAAATTTTTTTTTTATTTAATTTAATAGTTTATCATCCATTTAAAATTTTAAAAAGTATTGTTTAAAAAACACAAATAAGACAATGTTTATAGGTCGAAGTTATATATATATATATATATATATATATATATATATATATATATATATATATATATATAATAACAATAATAAATAAAAATAAAATATTTATAATAATTATATAATTAAATTTATGTTAATATAAAATATTTTATAATATATCTAATAAAATATATTATATATAAATATATAAATAAATGATAGGGATTATAAAATATATATTTTAAAAGATTGATATTTTATAAACTAATCTAATAAAATTTAAAATTATTTTAAAAATTAAATCAATGCTAATATTAATAATATATATATTTTCAATTGATAGAATGAAACATTATCCTCTAATTACATAGTGATTATTTGATCTTTAAATTTATCCAACTATTATGATATTAATAAATTTAATATAATAATCATTATTAATTGATGGGATGAAAGGATATCCTCTACTTAATTATGTAATTATTCTTTGATCATTACATTTATTCAATTATCACTATACAATCAATGCATTTGACTTTTTAAAAAAATGCCAAACCAACATTCCACAAAACAACATCTCAAAAACAATATTTTAAAACCCTATAATTTTTATTGGTCTTAAATTTTGAAGATAATATTTCAACATGCCTCTACAATATTGAATATATAATTTTTAAAATACAAGAATTTTTAAATATAAGGATAATTCAATTAATTATTATATATAAAATATTTTATAATAATTATCTTTTTAAATCATATAGTTTTTACTAGTCTTGAATTTTGAAGATATAGTATTGTAATAGGTAAAATGTTTTAAATGAGGATAAAAAGATGAATGAAATATTATTAAATTTTAATTGAAAAAATGCACTTTTATTAATTTAATAAGAAATTTTTAGCACAATATTAGTCATATCAAAAAAAAGATGGAAAAGTCACACTCCAAAAGCCAAATTATCTAAGGGAGCCTCAGGAGAACAACAGTCCAATATAGGGCACAACTGAATCACTACACAAAGCTAAACCAACTCAAATGTACGTTAATAAAAAAAGATAATCAAATAACACAAAAAACAAGGAAACAACTAAATAACAACTGTGAACATGTCGGCTGATGGAGGAGACAAAGGCAAAAGGTCATGAGGCTTTCAGACCCAACCATACTAGATCGGAGCAAGAATACTATATGTTCAAGTTTATTGCTAGTGTTTATATTTTGGTTGATTGGTTTATTTTTAATAACAATTTTTGTTTTTATTTTTATTTTATTTGAATCTTGGTTTTTTATTCAACATTTATTTATATAATTTTTTATTATTTTATTTAATTTATATGAATTTATAAAATATATGACACTCACATTTAAGATAGGTCAAATGTTTAAATTTTATAATTTTGCTGGCATCCCCACTCTATAAATTTGGATTAGTTTCATTGGCACTTTCTCTATATAAGATTATTAAATTATTGTCACTCATATAGAGACAAAACCTTGAGTGAGTTTAGATAAATCCCCTTAGGCCCATATCTCTTGCTCCTATAGTCCCTCACTCCTTATATACATTTTATAAAATAAATTTATTTCTAACAAGATATAGGAATGGATTGATATGCATTGGGACCTTATCTAGCAAATCCCTATTGACAAGTGGTATTAAAAATATTAATTTTACTAATTTTTCAAATTAAATATCGATTTCATTTTTTTTGAAAATATTATCCCTCTGTTGATGGTTGGGAAATTAATTTTTTAAGCCTATTAAAGATTTTTTTTTATTGTTTTAAATCAACATTTTTTTTGGGCTAATAAAGTTGTGATAGGTATTTTTTTTTCCAACTCAATATATATTTATGTTTGAATAATTAAAAAAATATTCATGAGCGATCAATGCCTTGCATAAAAATAGTTGGACATGCATTGGGAATAGGAATCTACATAGCCCATCCCTTGTTGACAGGTATTGTTACAAATATTCATTTTATATTTTTTGTAAAAAAAGATAAATTCTATTTTTTAAAAAAAATATTATTGTTTCTTTTTTATTTCTTAATTTTTTATTTATTTTATTTATAAAATTTTATTATTAATGTAAATAGTCAATTTTTTTGGTTTAGTGAGATGGTGAAATATGACATATTTATTACAAACTCAATAACTCTTTAGGTTTTAATATTTTTTAACCAAAGAATTGTTGAGATGTCACTAATGGCCTCCATCAATATCATTCATGATGAAAAGTGTCACGTCAAAATTTTGGCGCTTGTGTGCCTTGGCATATGTTCTCAACATGTATTTCAAAATCATTTTTTCATACCAAAAGTTGTATTTTTTCACATTGAATAGGATGTTGATGCATTTTCTAGTGCGTGCAGTCTTTGAGGTTTTCAGTTTGACGTATATCATGTATGGTTTTATATAGGTGATTTTCATTAAGAATGAATGTGTGGATTTTAAAGTTATATGGTTAAGATATTTTGTTTTTAATTAAGTTAAAGATAATGATTTTTTGTGTTTTTAATTTTGTGTAAGCTATAGATAGAAAAACCATATGTTTGTTGACTAAATTACTTAAGGGAACTATTTTTTTGAGTCGATAATTGTCATTGTTTTCCCAAGAAGGTTTTGAGGGGTTTTTGGTGTTTTTATTTTCATTATCATTTATATGTTCTTAAATTTTAGTAGTGTTTAAATTTCTAAATTTAGCTTTGGATTTTTTTTCATGATATTTATGTTTTATTTAAAGTACATTTTCATCCATTTGTTGATTTTTTTTTTTATTGAGTCAGACATTGGTTAGTCACTTGGTAAATCCATTCATTAAAGTTTTGCAATCAATTTTTATCAAGTACATGTTTTTAGAGGAATATTTTTCTTGAAATAATTATGTATATTCCAATTTTATATGATAAATATATATATATAGAGAGAATGTAAAATACTATTTATTTTTATGGATGCTTGTTATTTTTTCCTTCGCCATAAATTTTATGTTTACTAATGGATTTACATTTATGTGGATTTATGTTTATATTGCGTTCTAAATTTATTATCATTATTGTATTTTTTAATTTCATTTTATATTTTCCTTTTTCAAAATTTTGGGGATGATGCAAAATGGGATGGTTGTGTGGTCAAATTGGTGACCAATATACACATTGTTTGTGTTTTTTTAATGATACAATTTTTTATTGATTAAGGTGTTGGGGGGTTTTTAATTTATTATTTATTATCAAACTTTATATTTCATGAAACATTTTAAGTGACTTATAGTTGAGATGTATATTTTTTTAATATACCAACTTAATCAAGAATTTAGTTGTCTAAAAATATTGTAGTTGCATCTTACGTTGTGTATAATTTTAACTGAGTTAAAGGGAATTTATTTAGTATTTTTTATTTTGAATAATTTTTGGTAATAAAATATAGAATATTCTTAGATAAATTATAAATAATATAATTTTTTTGGATGTTTATTGTTATTTTATTTCCTAAGATTTTAAATTTAGATGTATTAGAGTGATGAACACTCATTCCCTGTATCACATACAAAAAGCATTATCACAATGTAAAATAAATAAAATTAGACACAAAAATAAGAGTTATACATAATAAAAATAATATAATACTAAATAAAGGATAAAAAATACACAATTTAAATATAGATAGCTTTATATAGTGAAAATGATGGGTATAAATATCCTTTGTATGACCAAACTTCCATTTACCTATTAGATCTACTAAAGGTGGTTTCCAAAAATAGTGGTAGGACATATGAGGTGAGTAATCATAAAATTCATACTTATTTAGATATGTACACACATTAATTATACTTAGTGAAATTTATTATAAGAGTGGTTCTTGACAACTAGGTCAAGGGAGGTACCAATGTAAAATAAGTACATCTTAGAGAAAATGAGATATACTATAAGGGTATATAAAAAAACTAATTACAACAAAAAACTTGGAGAGATTATACAAAATGTTAAAAGGAATCCTAGAAAATCAACAAGATCAATACTTGAAAATAATGTTTAATAAGGTGCATTAGAGTAAACGAAGGACACTAAACACAAATGCACTTGGAAAACTCAAAATTCAATCATTAAATGAATTGTAAACGTAGGTTTTGGATCCAATTTTGGATATAAAAATTATATTTTATTCAACAAAATAACTCATAAAAATAAAAGTGTCAACATTGTCTAAAATGCCAAAAAAAAGTAAACTGAATTTGATCAACTTTTTTAAGTCTAAGATGCAGTGTGATAAGGGTTATCAATGAGAATAACACTCAATGACGTATGATATGAACCCCATAAAAACACACTTCATATTTATAAATAGGAGGATTGAGGCTAAAAATTAGTTTGAGTGAACGAAGCCAACTACTCAAACATACACACTCCAAAATGTTATCAATCCTTAAAAGATGCCATCAAGAATTAGTAATGTTTCTCATAAAATAAGGGAGTAATGTAAATGGTAATAAGTTGAGTAATGGAGGAACCATAGTGTTAAACTACTCAAAAACAATGTAGATGCCACAACCATAAGTGATCATAAATTTATCTTAGAAAAATACCTATGGTGGGTCATTCTTGCATTTGAGTAGGTGCATAAGACATAAAAAGGTGCATGAAAGGAAACATCCAAAAGTATGTCTAGTTGATCATTCCTGAATAATTTAATCTTAGGAATCTCACACTTTAGCTAATAATGCAATCATAAGAGTTATGTCATCAAATTATCCCAACAAACTACCCACATCGAAACTAATTCCTTGGAGATATTTTTAGATAACAAGATGAATGGGAGAACTAATACCCTATGAATGTTTGACAAGGCCCTCACAAATATATAACATGTAATAGAGCATATGAAAATTTAATGTAGTAATATGTTTCTCAAAATAACCAACAAAATAAGTAGGTTGATATGGAGTGGGTTGAGTAGGTTATGAAGTGACATCTGCATCAAGCTCTAAATCAAATTGTTCAACATAAAAAACATCATATACATAATCATAATTTTCAACATCATAATTAATAAACTTATGTGCATAAAATAACAAATAAAGGTCATTTGGAACAATATAATTGATTATAGTTGGACCAAGCATAATAGATGTTGGTCTAAAAGAATATGTTGATGTTGATAATATATAATTTGGTGTTGCAGTAAATGTGTTAGGGTCTATTTTTTATAAATAAAGGTGTGTATGATGGTATTTTATTTATTTATATTCCTATTCCCTTCTAAAAATTTGATCATGCCCTCTTGTAATGATTAGATCCCATAAAATAACATGATTTTTTCAAACTTAAGTATGTTTCAATTGGCATAAAAATATATGATGGAATAAAAACACACATTAAAATTAAATAAATATCTAAGGGGAAGATGTTTGGATCACCCAATAATGCTTCCAAAAATTATTGTAATAATTTCTCCAATTTCTACAAAGAATAAATCCTTTGAGGAACTAAACATATAAAGTACCACTGATAATGCATCCATAGTTAACTATAATTTATATTTTGAGCACAAAGGTATAGGAGAACCAACACATAATGTGGTAAAGTATAACACCCATTGCATTGTCCATTAGTAGTGCCATTATCATGCTTCCTATCATAATACAAAGTGGAGTCAAGTAAAAATGCCCTGATACAAAAATACAATTTTATACTTGCATAAACTTTGAAGTGGTCAAAATAAGAATAACTTTGAATAAAAACATATGACCCCCCTTTCAACAAAAATAAACTCTCTATTATGATTTTTTACCACCCTTTTTTACAATTATTAAAAATGAAAATAAAATAAAATAAAAAAAATGAATCCACTTTAATAATTGAGCCCCCCTTTTGCCCGGCCCTAACAAAAATATAACCACTTTTGATAAATATTGTTATATCCAACTTGGGATTGAATCCTTGATAAAGTAATTTGTGGGATTGGAAGTGTTTAAAATATAGAATGATACCAACTATACTATATTGATTTTCAATAACCCTAATAGTAACATTAGTATTTATAGCTTATATTAGGGTTTTTATTTTAAAAAATAAAAAAAAGAAAACAATAAACACACCTTAAATTGAGTGAAGCCATGTGGTGAGGAAGCTAAAGGAAAATGCAAATGAGCTTGGTTTGTTGTATCGAGGAATGAGTTGACTATTTTTTGTTGAGCTTGAGAAGTCAGGGATAAATACATCATGGTGTATTTTGATTATGCAGGCGTCATTTATAGGTTGAGGGAGGATCATACAAGATTCAAATAAATAAAAATGTAATTAATATCTAAAAAAACTTTATTCAAGATAAAAATTTCTTTGTAGATGAAAGTTATGGATATAGCAAAGCTGAGGTCAATGTAGTAAAAATGATGGTTTTGAGTTAGATTGAATGAGCTTTGAGTCAAACACAAATCTTGAATTCTAAAAAAAT
>JARHVA010008079.1:5000-32500 GCA_037957365.1 Torreya grandis
CCCCATGAGTTTAGAAACTCATTTATGCTAATATAAATAATATATCTATTACTATGGAAAATACTTGAAGCTTTGGTGGTCGATTTAGATGTAAAAGTGTTAGATACAAAGTATGGACACCATTTGTTTAATGCATGTAAAATACCCATCATATATGTGTCATAGGTGGAGTATGTCGAATTACATTCAGTGCAGGTGTTGCTTATGAAGGAAATGGAATGTATGTCTTGCATGAGCATAAAACCAAGTCCTATGACAAAAACATCAAATTAAATAATAAATTACTTAAAGAAATTAGGCATGGCCAATACTAGTGTGGTGCACCTAACTTGTTTTTGGTGATCAAATACTTATTTAGATGTTTATGACCATACAAATGAATATTTTTTTAGAATATTCATTAGTTGGACAAAAAATTTATAGAATCCTTGAAAATTTTATGGTAGTACCTTTTAAGGCCAATAATTGCACATAGATTTTTTAGCATCATCAATTTCAACCAATTTATCATAGCCTTAATTTTGGTATGGTTGAAATGAACACCATAATACTATACAATATGTTTTACCTACCCAACCTTTGGTTTCCTAAAATACCATTTATAATGTCTAGCACATAAGTGGTTATTTAAAACAAGTCTCAAGGAAGTGTCAAGGTGGTTGAGGTGATCCTCCCAAGTTAAATTATAGATAAGGATGTCATCAAAGGATACAAAGATGAAATTCAATAATCAATGGTATAATACTTAATTAATTAATCCATGTAATGTGTAATGGGAATAAGTGATATTGAATGGCATGAAAATTAACTAATAGTAACCATCATGTGTGTGAATCTTCATTTTTGAAATGTTTGATTCATATATGTGTCTTTGATGATAGTAAGAACATAGATTAAACTTGGAGTAAATGTGGCACCATGGAGTTCATCTGGGAGATCATATATTACTAGAATGAGAAATTTGTTTTTAATGATGAACTTGTAAAACTCTTTAAAAAAATGTAGAGCTGTCAAGAACCATGTTTTATATGAAAAAGCAAGACTATAGAGAAATATAAGTTTTTGATGTGTTGAATGACTCTAACTTGTAAGATATGCTAAACCATTTAATCAATATTGATATTTTTAAGAAAGGGGTAATGGTAGGGTGAAATTTAAAGTGGTCCACTTCCTATAAAAAGTTGGATACAATGAAATTTAGGCCAGTAAGGCACCAATCCAATTGGTTCATCAAAAAATTCTACGTGCTTGACCAAAATATTTTGAAAGTCTGATTGTTGGCCATATTTTTTTGGGGGAATAGTGTGAAGAGAGAATAGTTGGGAAATTATTTCATTAGAATACTTTTGGTAATTTTATCAATATGATGAGAGTTTATGATACTAGTCGATCCAAGATGAATGTATTTTAGTGTATATTATATTAGAATTGCAACTATAGCCATTAAAAATTCCAAAGAATTAGTCAAATAGTTCCTATCCGTTATGTGCCTAGAAAAAATCACATCTTCCTAAGGATAAAGCAAACATGTCAGTCATGAGGTTATAGTCTCCCAATGAAATACAAACTTTATGACACTTGCCCTTGCAAGGAAATGCTTTTCAATTGGCAATAATGACATCAAAACTAGAACAATGGTGGATAAAATAGTCTAACTTCTTAGCTACACTAAGTTTGATTAAAATATGTGTGTTGATTAAGTCAATAAGAATGATGAGGGGTTATTTCTAGAAAACCCATTTTATATGCATTATTTTTAGACTAGTTACCCCTATCAAGGCATGTATGGAGATTTAAGGATGTGAATATGAGGGTCTTAAATCATCAAGTTCCTAGTCTGGGTCATCCATATGGAAATATGATGTATTCTCTAATTTTTATATATTAGGGGGAATTAAAATCAAGCAGATAAAAAAATTGTTTGATGTGTTTGTGGTCCCTATCCCATTTATCATCATAATTATAGCATAACCCCTTGTCTTAAAATGCTCATTTTTATTCTTCAATGAGATATTCAATGGGTGCTTACTCGAGATGGGGTTATTTGTTGGGGTACTTTAAGAAACATGGTTAGGAGGGTACCTAATTGGAATTGTGATGTTGCAATGTGATTTTGTATTTTATGAGCTTATCTAATCCTAAGGCTTCCATCATGGAATGAGGTTGAAACATTTAAAACTTGAATTGAATCATATAGTTTAGTCCACAATTGAAGGAAATTTTTAAAAAATCATCACATACACCTTCATTCTGATTAATGATTTTTGTAAACTCCATTTGATACTCCTAAACTGTACCAATTTGATGAAGTTTAGTTACGTCACTTGTGAAATCATTGTAGGCACTAGGTCTAAAATGTAGAAGAAAGAGCTTGGAAAATTCAACCCAATATGGTTTTGGATGTAACTTGTGGTATCATTGGTGGTACTAGAAAACCTTTTTCTATAATTTTAATGAAGAAATGGGTACCTTTCTTCCCCCATAGTGGGTTAAGTAGTATGAAATTTGGTAAATTTAATTGAGTGCCATGTATTAGTGTTCTAGAATAATAAATAAAATTGAAATGACAGTCCTAATTAGGTTTGATTGATTTTTAAGAAATGAGTTTGACGGTGTGATAATACAATTCAAACGGTTAGGTTTCAAATTTGGTCCAAAGTTCAACAATGTCATGTGCCATGGTTTGGTTCTCTCCATGAGTAACAACCATGTACCAAAGGTTGATCAAATTTATGTGCTAAATCTATTATCTTTGTGATACAATAAAAATATTTTATTTTTAACATAGGTGAAAAAAATGAATAAAATTCTTTCAAACTGCAAACATAAATATATTTTTATATGAGATGATTTTGATTTTTTTGTAATTTTTTAAAATACCCCTTAAAATGATTGGCATGGTGATAAAATTAGAATGGTTTATTGAGCATATGGGTACTAAAAATTATCTACACTTTTAATATGATAGTTACAACTACAATATAGTCAATTGGAACTATGGCCAAAACTAGATTGGAATATAATAAAAAATTAAAATTTGATTGTTTATTAGTATGGAAAAATATGCATCAAAATATAATAAATAATTATAATGTGATCATTTGGTATCATGGATAAAATCAGATCAAAATACAATAAATAATTACAATGTTATCAATTGGAAGTATGGATAAAATTAGATCAAAATATAATAAAAAAATTATAATGTGATTGGTTGGCAACATGGCCAAAAGTAGATTAGAAATTGTATTTTATACCATAAAACATAGATTATTTAAATTAAAAATTAAATTCCTTACCGTAGCTTGATGTTGATGATGCACTACACCACCGATGGCATAGTTTCTTTTTATAGACAATGTAATAGGAACAAATGACACATACATGGTGGTTTTGGGAGCATGTGAAAAAAAAATTCAATGCACACAAGTGGATTTTAAGAGGTAAATCATAGATATGAAGGCCTATATACAAAATAGAATTCAGATCTTAGAATATACAACTTTTAAAACGCATCTCATAGTGATGATTAGTTGTAAAACTTATCTCATAATGATGACATTTGAGGGTGCAAGCTTAGTGTCACCACTCTGTTACAATGTTTTGATCACTGAGATTATATAAGAGAAAGGTAAGAGCATATAGTAGTTAAAAGTAAATAGACCTAACTCACTAAATTTTTGGAAAAAAACTTAACTTGGATTGTACTTTGATACCAGGTGATATGATCCTTCTTGAAATAGATTTGAGCTAGACTATAAATACAAAAAATATTAATGAGAAAATAAATAATAATCGACTAATTGTATAAAAAATCATGTAGAATTACATTAAAATTATCATTGGCATATTAGAGGGGGAAACTTACTTTGAGGAAACTCAATTTAAAATAATTCATGGATGATTTCCCACTAGTCTATAGTTTTATTTATACTAATTCAACACTAGATAATTATTACTCCACATGAATGTAGGCTTATTATAATGGGATAAAGGGATGAATTACAAATTATATGCATTTGTGTCCTTTTATTAGGTAAATAATGTACAAACAATGGTTAGGATGAAGGATCCTCACACTGTTATGAGTGTTATGTCCTAAATAGGAAAGTAAGAAATAGACATAGAAAAATAAATATATTTACAAATAGTATAAATAATATTTTTCTATTTAAGAAAGTATATTTTTTCACACAGTTAATTTTAAAACCCTAAATGACATAAAATTAAAAATAATTAGTTTATTCAAGGAGAAAAATGAAAAAAAAAAATCAAATAACCAATATTGCTTGGTATATATAACCAAACACATCAACACACATTCCACTTCAAAACCCTAAATTTGATAAAAATATTATTATTTATTTATTGCCAAATAAAAACAAGTAAAAACATACTATAATCATGCCCCAATTCAATCTTGAAGTGTCCATCCCATGACCCACTAAAAATTTCCATCAAAATCATTAAAAGTAATGGTCACAGACAATGAAGAAACACCCATACATATAAAATATCCATTAAATGTATTTTTATACCAAAAAGGGGTTATAATGAAAAAACTCTCCAACCTTTAGTAGATGTAGTAGCCACATGAACGTCAGCTATATCTCATGATTTCTCTGAAAGTGGCCCAATGTTTATTTATATTTTATGCAATCTTTTTCATTAATTCACACAATGAATATTAATTTTTTGGGATACTAGAAGTGGGCATTAGTTGTAATAAAGAGTGACCAAATAAGATGTTAATATCAGCCCCCATATATCTTTATCTATAAGGGATAAACCATCAAAACTTTAGAAACAAGCCAAATATTAAAAACATAATGTAATATTCCATATTAAAGAGTAAATGAAATATTTTAATCATTTTTACTATTAAATTTTATACCTACTAAAGTATTATATATTTTAAATATTTTTCATTTTCTAAAGTCAAAAAATTATTTATCTTGGGTGATTTTTTATAATACCTATTGTGGGTGGTATTAATCATATTAAAATATAACTTTTTAGTGAAAAAGATTAAACCTAGTTAATATTTAGATCCAAGTTTAAGTCCAAATATAATTAATTATAAAAACATCATTAATACACTAAGTATAGTTAGTGTTTCCACTTATGTTGGGGTCGTATCATAAATCATAGTTTTAAATGTGTTCAACCTTGAAATTTAATATTTTACATGAATTTTGGTGATAAGAAGTCACCAAAAAATCCACACCATTGAATTTTTAAGTAGAACTAGGCTTCACTACATATTACATATAATTACTTTAGGCCTATCCCCCATTTCTGTAAAATGAGCTAACATAATTTTTATGCCAATAAATTATAAAAAAATAAAAGTAAATATAATATATTTATGTTCACTAAAAATAATTATATAATATTTATTTTATTGTAGATATATGCATGCATGCATGCATACATACATACATATTAATGAGAGTCAATGAGGAAATTAAAAATTATGATCTTGGGCATAGTTACATATTAATGATGCATAATTAATCAAAATATCATGATCACATATTTGAATGTATTATCAAATTTCCCTAATAATGGGGATGTCCATTAGGGGATGTGTTCTCCTATCCACCATTATAGAACCCATACCCTAACAGACACCCGATTAGTGGGGAATTTTGATAATTCATAAATATGTGAGCATGGTATTGTGAATAATTATGCATCATAAATATATGGAACCATGCCCAGGATCATGGTTTTTGATTTCCTTGTTGACTCTCATTTGTGTGTGTGTGTGTGTGTGACTTGAGACCACAATATCCTTTTCTTAGTCATATACCTATATTATAGCATGTTTTGATCATTTCATACTTTTATACACATGTAGTCAATGCCCAAATATAGGAAGAACCTCATTGATCCATCACCTAGGTATAATTGATCCTTTTTCACATGTGTTAGCCACCTAGATAATATCATGGCCTTGTTAGCCTATATCATTGTGCACTATTGGCAATGTGCATAACACTAGTGACCTTTATATTTCCTTTCCCCAAATGGATATATTTCCACTTCCAAAAATATCTTAGGGTCAACCTAGACTCATTTCATGTATTGACAAGCCTTAAAACACTATATATAGATAACTCTCATTCATTTATCAGATTGATCCCTATTTACCCCTATTTCTACATGCATCCATCTATAGTATCCTAGAGCTCAATTTTACTCAGGTCTATAGTCTCAATTCACACTCAAAGCATTCAGATTATCATTCATACTCATAAATACTAACATCACTCTCACTTATACCAACACTTAGATTAGGGTAACTACATTGGGCTTGATCCCCTTTTGAGATATTGGTATGTAGGAAACTCTCAATGCATGGGGTGATGAGGTCACCCTAGCCTACCCTACTAATGCCACTGTGGTTTCACTTGTGTTCATCAAAACCTTAGAAATCATGGAGGATTAGGGTTTCATAATGAAATTAGTTAAATCATATAATAAACATTGATTTAGGTCTTGGTCATATAGGTACAAGTTTACCAAAATAGATTAAACATCCTCTTATAATTTCTTCATTCTTCTTGTATAAGGTCAATAACATAGTGTAATAATTTCATCATTCTTCTTGTACATAGGTCAATCTTTATTCTTATATGAATTTGTACCAAATGTTTATTACATACTTTCATTTCTATCTTTACTAGTATTGATTTGATTGTGTATATTTACTTCTACATTTACTCAGGGGAATTTCAATATTCCATTGTCCTTCCATTGACTTTATTCTTTAGACATGCGCCCATGTCCTTGTGTATACTTTTTGATAGTGTATGTGGACATTTAGACATGTCCTTCCATATGGATCTAAGCCAAACTTGCTTGATCTTTTCTATATGTGGACATTTGAACATGTCCTTGTATGTTTTCCTTTTCTCATACTTAGTGACATGTACCCATGTCCCTTGTATTTTGGCCCATTGGACTAATTTGTGTGCCTCATGTGTTTATATGTATGCTTTAATGTATGCATCATGTTCGTGACTCCTATCTCTTTCTTGTTGCTTTCACATCTAGTTTTTGATGCCATGAGGGACATCATTAATTTCCCCTTCCTTATTAGGTACCTTGACGGACATCATGCCCCATGCTCCCAAGAAGTTTACTCAGATTATATTAAGATTTGTTGATCATATACATGCTTACATTGTTGTAGCTACCTTGACAACCTTGTAAATGCTAGATCTAACATACATCGTACATTTCCACCTTATGATTTATTTATTTCACATTTCTATGTCATGTATAGACATTATAATAGTTTATCATGAAAATATCATATATTTAAATTCTAATACACATGATGCATTAATTGTTTTTGAGAATATTTATTGCATAGCTTTGATAGCTCCACTCAAAAGAGAGGGCATTCATAGGGATTTGTCACAGAGATCAAGCCATCCTAGTGGACTCAAAACATAGTTTTTAACATGTAGACATAGATTGTAGAGCTCATACTTAGGAAAATATAGGGAAATATAGTCTTACACATATTAGTCTTAGTTTTTATTAGAACCAACACTTTTTGACAATAGTGCAGTACACTACCACTAGTGCAATGTGTTATAATCCATCTATTGGGTTATTATCTAATAGCCTCCAAAACAAAAAAATATAGAATTATTAGAGAGGTACAATAGGTATACTTCTGAAATACATAATATCAATCACATATTATCATATATGCTCAATATATATTTAGATTTTACACAAAGTTACATATGTTTATTCAGATTGGGGGCATCATGCATGACATGATCACTCTCATTTCAGTTTTATATATGCATAGACATAGATCACTATAACTCAACAAATACTCCATCTCCACAAATATCAGACTTGGGCATGTGTGTGGCACTTATTTCCATACACTTAGTTCTACAATAGTTCTCTTGGATGGAATGATAACTCCATGTTATTCTCTATGTTGTATACTTCAGACACCATACGTACTAGGATTACACCATATTAATTCGTCATTCCATTTTAATATTTAACATTCCTAAGTTCTTGAGTTCTTAAGTGTACCCTGTGTCATTTTACATTTTAGAGTTCATAAGTGGCCCTTAAGGTATTTTAACATTTTAAATGTCTCAAGTGGCCCAGAGCCATCTTTCATAGCTTCATGACACCACATAGTTTAAATTTCAACTTCTTATATTACACAAGGGTGGGAAATGATGGACTCATAACCTACTTAAGTTCTTGAGACACCTCCATAAGAGTGTTTGACAATTCATAAGTCTAAACCAAGTTATTCACAAATTATGATCCACCAAACAAGGGTGGGTAATGATGGAGTCAAGTCCTATTTGATTTATTGAGCTACCCACACATGGGGATTGGGAAAGCCATCAGCTCACTCTAAGATATTCACCGTTTGATCACCATTTACACACACATGGGATTTCACTAGGTTTATGCATTGGTTCACATACCCAAAAAGGTGTATTCATTTATTTCCTCTCTCTTACAACTCTTTGTTCAATTTTGTCTTTGATTTTGATATTTATTAATTTAATATTGATTCTTATATGTTTCATTTTTAAGATATGTAATGAATCATAGTTTGTAAAATCAGACCCACATTCATGGGCTTCACCTCATAGGTATGTCCAAGCACATTTTTATTCCTTTATCATAGTCATTTTACATTGTTTCATTTATAGAATATGAGTGTGTGTGTGGGGGGGGGTGTAGTCATATAAAATGACATTTTAATGCAATAAGTGTAACTTGATACCAATCCTTAGCTTATCCCTAGGCCTATTTTAGGGCCTCTTTTGATCCTATTCTAGATTTTATACGCATCTAGCCCATTCCCAAATATACTAAGAACCACATTAAGCCATCATCTAGGCATCTTGATCCTTTTCAATGCATGTCGTCCACTTGGACAATAGTGCATCCCCATTATTATATAACACATTATGCTATTGGAAAAGGGGTAGTGCTATTGACCCTTAGCTTCCCTTTCCCCTAACATATATACTTACACTTTCTGAAGTGTATTAGGGTCAACCTAGACACATTTCATGTCTTGAAAACCTTTATAACACTAGATATAAATCACTCTCATTCATTTATCATATAGATGAAAATTATCATGAACAATCTTAGAAACAATTATGAAAATTAAGGTTATTAATCCCTGTTTACACCTATTTTTACATACATCCATATAGAGAATCCCAAAGCTCAATTTTAATCAGGATTTTTGTCTCAATTTACACTCAAAGATTTCAAATTGGTATTCATACTAGAGCATACTAACATCACTTTCACTTGCACCATCACTTAGATCAGGAGAACTACATTGGGATTGATCCCCTTTCAAGGTATTGGTATGTAGGCATCACTCATCACATGGGGTTCTTAGGTCATACCAGTCCTACCCTACTAACGCCATACTTCTTCCACTTGTGTTCATAAAAATGCTAGTAAGCATAGTCTTAGGTTTTCACAGTTAAATTAGTCAAAACACACAAAAAATGATGATCTATGTTTTAGTCATACATTCATAAGCTTCCCAAAATAGATCAAACATCTTCCCATAATTTCACCATTCCACATGTACAAGTTCATTAGTAGTGCACAGAAGGTCAATAACATAGTGCACTATTGATAAGGGGGTCATTTTATTATCTAAAGAGGGTTCTGAGACCTCTTCTCCACTAACAACACTATAACATACTCCTACATGACTTCCCATCCAACCACTTCTCTATACTAGTCTTATTTTCTAGCTAAGTACACCTTTTATAATTCATTATTATTTATAAAATACTCAAATAAATTAATTATTTTGAAAATTAGTGGCTATCGATACTGTAGTATTTTATTCCCTATTTTATTACTCAGTTATTTATCAACCTATGTTTTCACATAATTCAAAAATAGATAAATGAGAGTTAATGTGCAAATCATAAAGCTAGATCTTGGTCATAGTTCAATATTTATGATACATAAATAATCATAATATCATACTCACATATTTGAATGTATTATCAAGATTCCAAACTAGGGGGATGTTGATCATGGGATGTGTTCTATAATGGTGGGTAGGATTTAAAATTGGGTCATGTTATTTTGAAATTAACCATTCTTTACTACACTACTACTTCATGGAGACACACACACACACACACACACACACACACACACACACACACACACACACACACACACACACACACACACACACACACACACACACACACACACACACACACACACACACACACACACACACACACACACACACACACTCACACACTCACACGTGTGCACACACACACGCACACAAAAACACGCGCGCGCACACACACACAAATAGAGATATGTGTGCACACACACAAACATGCACGTACACACACCTGCATGTGCATATACACACACATACATATTGACATTATATTTTAAAAATGTATCAAAACTTTTTACATGGTTATATAAAAATTAATTTTTAGTAATGAACAATAAATTTAGAGAATTTATAAATTACACATAGAATAATGTTGCGGATGAGAAAGTAAGTAATTCCTCATCTATAAAAATATAATGTTAAGGGAATAGAAATTAATAATGTCTCCCTTCTAAAACAAACAATGCCAAAAATCCTAGTCATACCCTTGTAATCATACTTGTCATATTTTATCAAAACATTAAGATCAAATGGACACAGTTATGAATTCTCTATATATATAACATCAATGATGTGATCCATGTAATTTGGATCTTCCTCATCATATTCTTTAATATCATAACCATTAACTAGGACAAAAAATATTTGCATGTGTAAAAATAAATAATATAATTGTTATATGTGTTTATAGTAATAATTCATATAATTAGTTACAATTGCAAGATACATTCAACAACCCTATCTTATTCTTATCAATTAATCAAACAATACATTTTTTACCAACACAGAGTCCATGGAATGGGTCCATTTGTTGAATGCATATGTGCTCAATCCCATATCTTTAAGGTAAATTTTCACTTTCTTTGAGGCCTTATAGTCAATGCATTTCAAGTATATCATAAAATGATAAAATAACTCATAAAAATTAAAAAAATTGTTTAATATAATAGATAAAAACTTATAAAGTTTTGCAAGACATCACTCCCACTCAATTTCCCTAACCAATATTTATCACCGCACTCATACTTTTTGGGCCTTTCCTTGGCTAGTCTCAAATCTTGTTTTAATTGAATAAGATATAATTTGTCAAATATAAAGAATGAACAAATTTTTAGATCTCATCAATTTCTTAAATTATATTTTAGAATGTATTTTATCACATTGGAGCCAATAATCATAAATATTTAACCAAGTTGGATCCTTAGGAGATCAAAGCCTTTTCCTATCTACATCTATATTTATTCCATTAGAAAAATATATAAAACAAAATTAATTAATATGTATTTAGGTAGCCTTACATTGATATGGCTCCTCATCTTGTTAAACATAGTTACTACATATTTTTCCATCATATTTATGTTATAATGGGTGTTGTTAAATTCATACAAAATTAATTTGATGAGACATAATCTACACTTAGTCATGTTTTATTATATTCTAGGTTATATCAATTCTTAAATTTTGTAGATGACTCTTATTCTCATTGTCTTATTTCCTATTTAACTTTTTTTTTAAACTTGTACATTTATCCTACTTCTAGGTTCATCTCAGCCCCACAATAGGTCTATAATTTATCAATAGAGCCTAAAATCACTCTAAAAGTCACTATAAATGTATCCATTGAAATATTTAGACCATTAAGAATTATCACCCCAACTGTATTGTAGTCATATAAAATCTCACTTGGGTGCCAAGAGTGTTAATACCACCCATCCCTATCATATCCCTAAACTTACGTTAACATCTATTTAGACACTTATTCAGCTTACATGTGGGCCTTACACATCCCTAGACATCTCAAAAGTGGTCTCTAACCCTATTAAGCATATAAACCCCTAGTGCCTCTAGTTTTTCCTCTTGGAAATTAGTTCCATAATTAGACAGTAGTGCCAAAGTGCTAGTGTCCTAGTTTGGTACTATTATCCTTTACCTCTTTTTCAAACCCCAACATATATCCTTTCAACTCTTAAAACACCCAGGGTCAGCCTAGACCTAATTCAATCCCCACACAAGCACTAGATTAGTATATATACATGACTTTTATCTCTTTATTCACTAGATGGAAATGAGATGAAAAATACATAAACAACTTTGAATAATTTACAAAAAATTAAGGTTATTTATCCCTATTCTTACCAACTTCTTCATAAAATCATCTACAACCATCCCAAGATTAGAATACATAGAATTCCATTATCAAGCCTCATTTAATTAACTCAATTTAACACTACTAAAATTTACTTGTACTTGTATCAATCACTTACATATGAGAACTACATTAGGCTTGATCACTCCTTGAATTATTGGTATGTAGGCAACTCTAATCTTAGTAGGGTGTTTAAGATGTCAAAATTACCCTACAAACATAACACTCTTACTACTTGTGCCAATTGAATACCCTAATCACATAGAGATCTAGGGTTGGTTCTTGAATTAGCTCATAATAATGCATAGAAAAAAATTAGGAATCAGTTGCATAGGAACAACTTCAAAGACCCAGACATAGGTGCTCCCAAAAGTACAAATTAGTTCTTGTATAGAGGACATTAACACCAAAATTGGACACTAACACCATAACACTACTATCAAAATAGGGAACTATTTTTTAGGAGAGTTTTTGACACCTAGATTGTATCTAAGACACTTGTATTATCTTATATACTAGTTTTTAGCTTCTTTATCCTTCATCTCAGGTAGTATCTAATTAAGTACTTATTCGTGTCATTCCTTACTATTATTACAAATATTAGATTAGGTTAACTCTTTCAAAAATTAATGTCTATATATATTATTTATTTTATACCCTAATTTACTATACTGATACCCTTTAACAAACTAAGATTTACATTCCATACCCCTAAAAAGTAAAATCATTTGATGAACTTGGATTTTTTTAAGTATTATGCAAATCCTAGACCTAAATGATCTTAGGGTTTGTATCATTCTATTTTATATACTCATTTTTTAGTTCCAAAATATCATATTTGTTTCAGTATTTCATTTTTGCAATCTTTCATAGATTAAATTTCTTGAAATGAACAAAATATAAATAATTTTTTTTCCTACTTTCAAACATACAATTCTAGATTTCAATAACTGATTTGATGAGATATTTTCAATATTTCATTTCTTAACATTCAAATATGCATGATGACCTTATCTATATTGTCCATGAAGAGATTTATAAATCCAATAATGGTTTATCTTATACTCCCCTCGATAAAATATCATTACACCTATTGTGGTGGCAACATAGAACAACAACCTATTTTAAATCAAAAACCTTAAACAATGAAAACACTTCTTATGGTTATTTATTCATCTTTATATGTAAAATCCATTATGAATGCAATCCCTTATTTATAGACCAACTTTTTACATCTTCAGTAGGTTGTTTCTATTCCATCCTATTCCTTCAATTTTCATGTTCTTGTACATAAGCCTTTGCCACAACACATAGTTACAAATCCTTTTCCATCTAGATTTGTGGCACCCAAGATTACTTTATATGATGGTAAGGGTGACCCGTAACATCATCTAAAAGATTTATTCATAGTATATTTGGACTATGTGTCCAATGATTAGCTATGGATTATGTTATTCCCACACATTTTAAAGGACTATGCCTTATAGTCATTCTATGATGTTCCAAATCAGTCTATCATAACATTCAATCCATTGCCAGACATGTTTTGGCACACTATTCCATTAACATTAGTGACAAGGTTTCATATGCTCAAGTGGCTCAACATAAACAAAAATCAAATGAGCCTATAACAAAATATGTCTTACAATACAAAACTATATTGTCAAAGATGACTAGCCCCATGGCTAATAGAGAACTCCAACACATATTCAAACAAAGTTTACTACCTGCATTGCATGAAGCTATATTATTCAAAAAGTTTCAAACATTCATAGATTTATGATAAATAATTAAAGAAAGGGAATTCAACTTTCTCTTTGTGGGAAAATTAAAGTACACATCTAGATCAGATTCAACTAATAAGAGTTCTAATAACCCCCATACAAAGTAATGCTCGATAAAATAAATAATGATAAAAAGACACAATTAATGCAAATTGAAAACCACTTATTTACTTGGTTTTATTAGCTCCTCCATGGAGAGTTTCCACAAATCTTCAATAATCACCATCACGTGTTTTATAGTAGGTCTTAGAATGCAATGTCATATCTCTCCCTCCCCTAGATAAAATATTATTACACCTATTGTGATGGCAACATAGAATTTCCAACAACCTATTTTAAATCAAAAACATTAAACAATGAAAACACTTCTTATGGTTAGTTATTCATCTTTATATGTACAATCCATTACGAATGAAATCCCTTATTTATAGGCCATTTTGTTACATCTTCATTAGGTTGTTTCTATTCCATCCTATGCCTTTGATTTTCATGTTTTTGTAGATAAGCCTTTGCCACAACACATAGTTAAAAATCCTTTTCCATCTAGATTTCTGGCACCCAAGATTACTTTATATGATGGTAAGGGTGACCCATAATATCATCTACAAAATTTATTCATAGTATATTTGTACTATGTGTTGAATGATTAGCTATGGATTATGTTATTCCTGAATAGTTTAAAGGACTATGCCTTATATTCATTCTATGATCTTCCAAATCAGTCTATCACAACATTCAATCCATTACTAGACATGTTTTGGCACACTATTCAATTAACATTAGTGACAAGGTTTCATATGCTGAAGTGGCTCAACTTAAGCAACAATCAAATGATCCTATAACAAAATATGTCTTACAATACAAAACTATATTGTCAAAGATGACTAGCCCCATGGCTGATAGAGAAGTCCAGACATATTCAAACAAAGTTTACTACCTACATTGCATGAAGCTATATTATTCAAAAAGTTTCAAACATTCATATATTTATGATATATAATGAATGAAAGGGAATTAAACTTTCTCTCTATGGGAAAATTAAAGTACACATCTAGATCAGATTTAACTAATAAGAGTTCTAATAACCCTCCATACAAAGTAATGCCTGATAAAATAAATAATGATTAAAAAGACACAGCTAACACAAATTCAAAGCAACATATTTTCTCGATTTAATTAGCTCCTCCATAGAGAGTTTCCACAAATTTTCAATAATAACCATCACGTGTTTTATATTAGATCTTAGAATGCAATGCCATATCTCTCCCTCCCATTAATGAGGTTGATACGACTAGGACTCTTCCAAAGAGTTATGATTCCAATGTATTCTATGACTATCACATGGCCCTAGGCCATGCTAAAAATATATGAATCAATTTGAGACATAATAAACATGATTTGATAGAGGACAATATCATTGATTAGGGAACATTGATAATGGCACCTAAGTTCAGCCAATGGAAACTAAAGAAATGAAAATATTTCTAGATTAATTTACAAAATATACAACTAATGAGGTAAGAGGCACTTCATGTGCACTATACATATTAGGCACATCCACCACCATCATCATATCATATAATATAGAGGACACACACCATACATAATATCATTGGTGTCTTTCAGACAATAGATTCACATAGACCTCTCATCACTTTCTTAGAGTAGGGCATTATCGATGATGACTCATATTTATATGCACTCTTTATAGGAGCTTACAATGGTCATCATCCAATTTAGAGTGTCATGGTTGACATTAGGTCGAGTATTAACATATGAACCATTAAACTTCTACAAAATTTGGGTTATTTAGAGCTAGACATTTCTACGGCTGATATAATTATTCAGTCATTTAATTTCCATGTTTAGAGATCCATTGGGGAGACTCTAATCCCATTATAGGTTGGACCAACACATGTGGCCACTAGGTTGTAGTTGTACCTAGTGACAGCACATATGACAAGTTTTTGGGTAGGCCATGAATACAATAGCTTAGATATATTTTATTCACCATACACAGATCCCTCAAGAATATGCATGTTAATCATGTCGTTACTATTGAGGTCCTTCCATATCATTATCATCTACCTATCCCACAGGTAGTCGCATGACAACCGATGGTAATAGTTTTGAGTATTGTTTCCTTTAACACTCCATACATCTGAGTTGAGCCATCAGTGCAACTGAGGTCCACTTATACAATATTACCACATATGTATAATCTCCCATAGATACCATTATTAGAGATAACCTTGAGTCAGAGACATGTTATAGATTCTACAGAGGATCTCTCTACCCCTTTCATTCCAAGATGAGTGTCATTGAGTTCCTAGAGTTGTCCATACATAACATCCAAGCCAACTAAATAATATTCTACTAGATGGCTACCTAAGAGCTGAATAGTTCATATCACAATTGTGTCAAATTCATAGATTCCTATCTCTACTCCTTAGGAAGTGTCATTTATAGATCACTCAGTACAACTGGTTCTTAGACCTCAAATACCTCTTCATACAACATTTATGATCACTCTTCCTCTATTTGATACATGACACCTTGATAGTGAGTCTCTTGTGAGAATCATCATTTAGTATGTTCCTCCCTAATTGTACATAGTTTTAGTTACTCTTGATCCTTGATATAGTTTCATTTTAATGTTGCTTGTAGATAGATTGAATATAAAAAATAAAAAAATAATATAATATGTCAAAAACATAAAAACTTAAAAATATTTAATTGGAAAATACAAATTATAGATTGTATGCATCTCCATATTTACAATTTTTATAAACACTAGGTACTACATATGTTATCTATATTAGTATAGTCAATTTTATCATACATACATTCTTCACTTATTCTTTTAGAGTGCTCATATATGTTTACATGACCCAGGTCCACCACATAGATCCATATTTTCTACTATCTACTCATTTGGGACATATACACATATACATAGATTCCTCATTTAATACATTTGCCCATCCAAGGGAATCTTATACATAGTTTTGATTTATAGGTTAAATATTTATATAATCTATATCAAAGATTTAGCATTGTTTATATCCTAAAATATATCAACCTACATTACACATATTTTTTACCAACTCCTACTACACTAGACTCAGTTTATGTACATATATGCTCTTATACATATTCATACCACATGTTTATGCATATTTTCATTTCTAGATTTACTAGTTTAGACTTGACTATATCTCTATGCTTCTACATCTATTCTAGGGAAATTGAATATGTCTTTGTTCTATAGCTCAATGCCACTTCTTTTCATTGTATGTATGATTTGGACACATACCCATGTCATTTTGTGTGCCTTATTGTTTGTGTATGAGGAAATTTAAACATGTACTTCCATGTAGAACCATGCCAACTTGCTTATTGTTTGTGTATGTGGACATTTGAACATGTCCTTGTATGTCTTGCTTTCTCAAATTTAGTGACATCTATCCATGTCCCTTTTATTATGGCCCCTTGTCTGACTTTGTGGGCCTCATGTATGTTGTATTTATACTTTTATGTAAGCATAATTTCTATGACACTTGTCTCTTTCTTATTACACACTCAATTATTAGATTCCATGACGGTCCTCATACATCTCTACTTCCTCCTTGTGTGCCTTGATGGACATCATGCCCCATCACCCTAGGTAGTTTACACATATTATTACTTAGATTTGTTAGTTGTATACATGCTTACATTGTTATATCAATCTTGACAACCTTTTCAATGTTATATCTAATATACATTGTACATTACCATCTTATGCTCTTATTATCTTACATTTCAATGTCATGTATACATACTATACTGGTTTATTACAAAGATATCATATATGCTTAGGCTAATACATATAATAATGAGATTTTTATTATGACAACAATTATTGAATAGGTTCAAAAACTACCCTCAAAAGAGGGGGTATTCATTTAGGTTTGTTATAGATATCAAAATATCTAAATGCATTCAAAGTATAATTTTCAGCAAATAGACACATAATATAGAGCGTAGTTTTAGAAAAATATAGTGAAAATCATTCAGATAGGGCTTAGGTTTAGTTTGGTAGAAAAAGAACACATTTGGACACTAGTGCAACATCACTACTATCTAGTATATGGTGACCTTGTCTAGTAGCATAAAAAATGGGAAATTTAGGAATTACCTAAAAAACATAGCATTTACATTCCAGTTTTACATAGTTTTAGTCATAGATTATCAGTTATGCTTAGTTTGCACTCAAGTTTTACTCAGTTTTGAACAAAATAATATTAGATTGCTTAGATTGGGGGCATACTGCATGACATGATCACTCATGGTTTAGGTCTAGATACTCAGATACATATTATTACAACTTAGTGTATAATCTATATGCTTAGATATCATATTTAGAGGCATGTCCATAGCATATTGTTTTTGTATGCTTAATTTTAAACTATTTGATTAGATGGAATGGAAAAATCCATGTCACTCTCTACATTCTTAATCTATAAACTATTTTCACTATTTTATACTAGATTTGTGTCATCCATATATAGTGGTTGTAATTATCGAGTAGTCCCTGAGCTACATACCAGAGTGTGCAAGAGGCTCCTTTTCTAATTTTCATTCTAGATTTATTGAGTGGATGCAAATTCATTATATACAGTTTTTGTTACAATAATAAATATTCAATTACATTATGCAATTCATTTATAGATACATTTGTTACACATGGGTAATAAATTATGGAGTCATGGACTACTTAAGTTCCTGAGCCACCTATGTAATAGGGTTAGATAAGCCATCAATCAAATACAAGGTATCAATAGTTCATGATCTACCAAAAAGGGGTGTCCAATGATGAATTCATAACTATATTGATTTATTGATCCACCCACACATGTGGATTAAGAAATCCATTTAGCTCAGTCCAAGCTTTGTACCGATTGATCACTAGCTACACACATAAAGGATGTCAACAGGTTTTATACATTTTTTCACATATCTAGTGAGGTGTATTCATTCTTTTATTCTATCTTATATCTTTACTCAGTTTTTCCTTTGCTTTTGAAATCTCTTATGTAAGGACTAATCTATGCACACATTTCATTTTTAGGAAGCACAATGGAGCATGCTTCACATACATAGAACCATATTCAATAACTTTGCCTCTTGGGTAAGTCTAGGTACGTTTATTTTCCTTTATCCTATTCTTTTTAATTTTATTTATTTATAGAATATATGGGGGAAATGTAGTCATCTAAAATGTCACTTAAGTTCCAAGAGTGTTACTTGAGACCATCCACCTTAGGTTAGCCCTAGACCTATCTTAAGGCCTATTAGGCACTTATCTTGCTTTTGTGTATCTATTAAACATCTATAGACATCTAAATAGTAGTCTTAGACCCACTTTTAGGAATCTAATACATTTTTAGGCATCTAAGGCATATATTATTTATAGACATAAGGATTAATTTTAGGATATTTAGTAGCAAGGCAACTTGATTGATGTTTTCCAAGCTTAGTAATTCCTTTAGTATCAGAATTCAAATTAAGGACTTGATATTTGTCAACCTCACTGACATCATCAAAAGCACATTGATCTAGATCTAATCCTTTAAGATGAAAATAAGTAAATACCCTATCTACTAGATTATAAGGCAAAATTTTTAAGAAATGCATTTTTATAGCATCAGAAATAGCACACTTAGTGGAGTAAGTAAACTTTGTAAACTAATTAGTAAAAGATTCAATCTATAAAAGATTAGATAGTTTCATGTGCATAAGCCACTTAGCTCCTTCATTATGCTTAAGCTACATTAGTGGGATAAATTCATTAATAAGCATGACATCGAATGTTTTCATAGGTTCAATTTGTGGAAAGACCTATAAATCTAGTTCTATTACACCAAGGTGATCCCACCAAGATCCAACTATTCCCTAAAATTACTTAAATACCAGGCCTATAGTAGTAACTTCATCCATTCCTCCAACATTATCTGTAGACTCAAAATAATTGCACTAACTATCAATCTTATAATAGGGATATAAAGTATCATTTATATTAAGATACCATGGTTTAATAACTACAAAACATCTCTACATCATGTATTTGTATTTTTCAACAACATTATTAGGCATATCTTTATATTTGTTAACAAGAGTTACATTAATACTAGCACTTGTTATCATCAAAAGTTGCACCCTTGAGTAAGGTGTTCAAGCCCCCTCACTTAAGTGGCCTAATTAGTGATGAGAATCTATAGATAAGGGTATCTCCCTTAATGATATCACCCTTAAAAATTCTACTAGACCTACTACTTTCTTGCAAGGGAAAAGGGATAAAAAGGACTAAAAACAAAGAAAATAGATGTGATGCACAAAATTAGACACCCTCTATTTACATATATTTCACTAGTAACAAGAACAAGGACTAAATTATATCACACTAACTCAACAAGGACCTTCAGGCATGAGAGTTTCAACATGGAGGTCATAGATAATGTATTGAATAGATGGGATAATCAAGATTTAATAAAGACACTAATGACTGAAATCCATTTCTAAACTATGTAAAGCTATCCAAACTCACCATGTACCCTACAAGAAGATAATCCATTTGTAAAGAGGTATGAGATGATAAATGAGAGAGAGTGAAGGCACTACAAGTAGCATTAATCAACAATCACACTACACTAATTGCGAGCATAGTATAAGTGTTCAGTTGAGTAGGGTTTTGACATACTCATCAAAATGATCCATAACAAGGCATTCAAAGCAACACATATAGGATAACTATAGGTGTGTGTGTGTGTGAGAGAGAGAGAGAGAGAGAGAGAGAGAGAGAGAGAGAGAGAGAGAGAGAGAGAGAGAGAGAGAGAGAGAGAGAGAGAGAGAGAGAGGCATATGGGATGCATATATGAGTAGGGAAGCAAGGGATTTGAGAAAATTTTAATCTATCTTTCTGATTTATAGATAGTTGTTTCTTTGTGAGCAATTTTTTAATCTCTATGGATATGTAAATGGATTCTTGGAGAGATCTTGGGTGAAATTTTTGTAAACATTGACATGGTATCAGAGCTTCCTTTGAAGTTTAATTTCTCAACATGTCTATGTTCTCATCTTGTACTTAATTATTATAATAGTTAGTATTTTGAGTGTTGTATTGACATTCATTAAAGATTATATTTGTGGTTTATGGTGTTTCAACTGGATCTAGGCTTGTATTCTTAGTGTTAGTCCTAGAATTATTTTTTTCTAAAAAACCTAAATTCCTTGCTACTAGCCCACACTCTATTAAACTATTCTCCTAGATCCATTGTTTTGCATCTGGTGTGTGTAGGCCATACAACCTTTTCCTCATTATTATAGATCTAAAGTTTTTGTTATTTTTATTTAGCATTGGTCGAATCCAGTAGTATGGATTTTTGCTTGGTGTGGTCTGTGTTTTTTAATTGATGCTGCTCCTTCTAGATCGTGGATCCTTATTTTTAGATTGTGTTGAGATTTGTGTGGTTTGTAGTTTTGGAGATCTATATCCTTTTTTCCTCTCCCATAGCCATTATAATTTTTCTTCTTTTCTCATACAGAAACCCAAAATGAAATGAAGTTAGAGCGTTGGAATCTAATCATCTAGTTTCCTTCCATTTTGGAAGATAAAAATCTAAGATTGGCACTTTTATCATATCTTGGCACTTTGATTTGCCTTCATACAATCCTTGTTATCACCACACCCAAGTTCAAACCTCCCACAATAGCCTTTTCATTGGTGCCATATCAAGTTCTATTCTTTTCTTTATTTAACACAACCCAAGAGCAAAAGAGTTACCATTATTTTTGTCTCAATGTTTCAACTCAAGTGGAACAACATTCTAGTTCAGTCAAGGATTTCAATAGACTCAAAAATCCCATTGCACTTTCAATAGAGTGCAAATATGCATTTATTTCCATGCCTAGCCCAAGAGCATCACCACCACCCTTTGGTTTTTCCCAATTGCGTGGAGGTGCTAGTGACATTAGAAAGGCAATGGCTTGGCCAAGGTAGAGTCATAATTTGTCAGAAGTTATTTTGTTGATGAAGTTTATTTAATCTGTAAGATAGTGTGGAAGTCTCACCATTTGTGGAAAGTGAGATTAGTGTCATGGCCTAAGGAAAGGATTTGGGACCACCTTGGAAGAGGCATCTTTTAGGTCTACCTTATTTTTCTATTCTTTCTAGATCCATGTCCAAATCATTGTCCCAACTACCTAATCTCTGGACTACATTGTCATATAGCTGGTCTCTATTCCCTTACCAAATGCCACCTTCTTATCTTTTCCTCCACCTATTTTGACTTTGTAGAGGTGGATTTTTTTTACCATGGGAGACAAAATCCTTTTGGTGGTGATTTCTTTGGGGGGAGTCAAATTTATTTGGTAGAGAATGATGACAAATTTGTTTTGGTGGTGATCTATATTAGATGTGGGCCCAACTAGGTTAAGACACCTATAAATATATCCCTTTTCCTCTTTACATAGTAAATGATTTTTTTTCTTTTATTAGCTATATTTTTTGCTTAAAGAGGGAGTCAAACACACTTGCATGCATATCAAGGTAATTGGATGACATATTTTTGACTTATGTTGGCTCAAAGATATTCCTGGTTCCATGTCAGTTCTAACTAGTGGTTCGAAGGATCCTTTCCCTTACCCGTGGTGCAATTTTTTATTAAATAGGCTTATTTTACAAGAAATCATTTGTTTAATAAATTTTGATTGGTAGCTCAAAATTGAGCACCATCTTTTTAAAACATTGATGTTTTTCAATTTCTCACACAATCATCCTATTTATATTGTAAAACAAACTATTTTATAAAGTGCCATATTTTGGGGAGGGTCTCTTTGCATTGGTTGTGCTACCATTGTTGTGACTTGTGGTGACATAATTGCTATGTTATTGAGGAATATTTAGTGTTTTGCATGTATTGTATCTCTTTCATAGGTTAGACCCCTTCACAGGCAACACATACTTCCTTCTTGCTCCTTTGCATTGTCATCAATTGTTGTACTCATGGATGCATTTTCATCTAAGCTAGATGTTCTATTATTGAGTTTATATAGTCATTAATATGGGGTTTTCTATGTTATGGGCCCTACATTATACTTCATACATGCACTATCTAAGATAGATTTTCAGCTGAGCCTGCCATCCTTTTACATGTGCTTTACATGTTATTGTTTTTGGCTCTTGATTCTTATGTGTGTTTACATACATTATGGATATTTTCCATTTTCCACACTCTTCTATCAGTCCACAACATCTATTAGTATATTGACACACTGATAGTTGTGTCTTGTCTCCTCGAGGGCCCTTTCTTAACACCTCACCTATTTCTATGGAGACACTTTTTTGCTCCCTTGTTTTTTGGAACATCTTCTACATTTTCAAAACCTTTTTTTGACATTTGATAGTCTCTTCATTTTTGGATCTATTCTGGAGTATACAATGTTAGATTGTTTGGTGTTTGAGTAGTGGATTTAGGCCACTCATGCAGACCTTTGTTTTTTCCACTCCATCCATTCAAAAGTATGGGGGGGTGTGATGTACGTTCTACTTCTTAATGTTGACCATTCTTTGCACTTATATTACTTTTTGTACTTTTTTCACCACTGATATTCTTCTTGATTGAAGCTATTTTGGTGAAGCTGATATTCTTATTTTGTGATCGAGTAGTGGATTCAGACCACTCATGCAGATTGAGTCCTTTTGTGACTTGAAAGTACTTGGAGTGCAGATTTATTCAACATCATCTATGGAGGGCTTTCTTGCTCTCTATTATTTTTTCTCTCTTTTGAGGGAGTTTTTCCTATGGGTTTTCTCTCTTTTCTCCACTTTCTGAGAGTTATGTTTTTGCTTCTTGTGTGTGTATGTGTGCTTTTATGTTTTTAGAATAATAATGAGTTTGGCTTCTTCCTTTGTACATAGGTATCCTATTTAGGCACTTTGTTCATCATAACCCATATGAGTATTTTATAATGTGTCATCATTTATTGGCCTTCTTTGGTGTACTCTTTTGTATTTTTGACACCACTTTTTTGATGGTTGACAATCTCCCATAGCTTGATTACAACTATTCTAGTGAATCCTATTGCCAACTTGTCTTCTTCGATAGTTCAATAGTCTCATTTAGTATGACATAGAGATATTTTAGTGTATAAAGTGTCAACTTGTTCGGTGTTTAATTAGTGGATTCAGACCACTCGCATAAATATTATGAGTATTTTCACCTAGTGTTCAACATTGAGAGGGGATGTTTATCAATGCTTCCTTGGGTTTCATCTTCTACCCAATATTTTGGAGATCAATGTTACTTCCAATTGATCCTTATATTCAACACCAGTTCCTATTTTACTTGGTGGTTACAAAAATTGGCATCCATGTATTCTAGAAAGATGGATTGGCATCCATCACGACACTTGGCTTCTTCACTTGATTCTCTTGACATTGTCCATAGGTACCCAACATGGCATAGATATCAGGGCCTATCTTCTGAGAATTCTTACACTCTTTTATTCTTCACTACTCCCTAAGTTGAATTTAAAGGAGGGTGTTAGAGTAATTAATATGGTTAATTACTTGTTAAGCTTACGTAGGTGGATGTCAACATTATGTCGACATACCTACCACCACTCACCCCCACTCTCCCTCTTTCCTATTTAAAGACACTCTTAGAGTGAATTTGATAAGGAATCAAGGGAGTTGAGAACATTGTAATCTATCTTTTTGATTTATAAATAGTTATTTCTTTGTGAGCAATGTGTTAATCTCCATGGTTATGGCAATGGATTCTAGAATAGATCTTGGGTGAGAGTTTTGTAAACTTTGACATGGTATTAGAGCCACCTCCAAAGTTCTACTGCTCAACATGTCTATGTTCTCCTCTTGTACTTGATTATTATAATAGTCAGTATTTTAATAGGCTCAAAAAAAGTCTCATCTACATTTTTTAATATACTACACATTTACATTTATCTCCATGTCTGCTCTTTAAATAGAATTGATAGATGACTAATCTTTTAGCTTTTTTTATTCTTCCAAGAGTTGTTATCTAAAACTATTAGATTTAACCACCACTTACCTCTTTGTTTTTGGAAATTTTTTATGGTACCTTGATTGTAGTGATGCCATATTTTGGGGGTAGTATTATTCAACTACGCAATAAGTCATTATGCTTGCTAACTTTTTGCTTGAATAATTTTTATGTATAGAAGTCTTAGTTTCCAATCTAGTTGGATCTATTGGCATCGAAGGTGAGAAAGGCATTGTGTAGAAGGAATATGGTGCATGTTTCTCATAGCTCATATTATACAGGCTGTGATTTATTTTCTATCATGCTAGCAATTTCCTAAGGTGCCATCGATACAAATCATGGATGTTGATTAGAGGCAAGAAATTGGTGTAATGTAAATCCATTGGCTTTCTACAACACTAACATATAGCTATTAAAGGCCTTTGCATTCAGTTATATCTCAGTTCTATGCTTGGTCTACACCCACATGATCCTTGAGATTGCTTTAGAACAAAACTTTCCTCATACCTAATGCCACCTTGTCCTTTCCTCTACCTGCCATCTTTTACTAGTGGGGAGACAAAAATTTTATTTGGCAGTGAATGTTGACTACATGATCATTATGATTGTGGGAGATTGGTGACATTGGCTTCTATATTGAAAAACTATAATACACCTCCTTTTCCTCTTAAGACAGTTGGAAATTCTTTTTTTTTCCTTAATGGCTATAATTTTTGCTTAAAGAGGATGTAAAACACACTTGCATGCATACTGAGGCAATCAAGTTGACATTTTTTGACTTCTGTTGAGTTGAAGAAATTCTTAGTTTCATACCAATTCCAACAAGTGGTTGGAAGGCTAGGTTCCTGTACTTGTGGTGCTTTTTTAAAAATTTTAGTGCTAATTTTTATTAAATAGGCTTATTTTATGGGAAAATTGTTTGTTTAATAACTTTTGAACGGTAGCTCAAAATTGAGCACCGTCTTTTTCAAAAGTTGATGTTTTTAAATTTCTCATGCAATGGTCCTATTTAGATTGTAAAATTCACTATTTTATAAAGTGCCACATTCTAGGGAGGTCTCTTTGCATTGGTTGTGATGCCCTTGCTATGATTTGTGGCGACATTTCTATGGTGACGTAATTTTTATGTTGTTGAGAATTTGTTGATAAATATTTTGTGTTTTACATGTACCATATCTCTTTCACTTGTCAAAGATTAGAAGGTGAGGTTTGGTCTAGTAGGATGTTAGACCCCCTCACAAGCAACACATACTATTCTTGAGTGTACATAGTCACTACTATGGGTTTTTTTGTGTTATGGGCCCTGCATTGTACTTTACACATGTACTATCTAGGATGCATTTTCTGATGAGCTTGATGTCCTTTTGCATGTGATTTGCTCATTATTATTTTTGTCTATTGATTCAATTTTATGTGTTTTCATACATTATGGCTCTTTTTTCCATTTGCCACACTCTTCTATCAACCCATAACATGCATTAGTAAATTGACACACTAATAGTTATGTCTTTTCTCCTCGAGGCCCCTATTTTAGCACCTCACCTTCTTATATGGAGACACTTTTTTGATCCCTTGTTTTCTGGAGCATCTTATGCATTTTTGACATCTTTTTTTGATAGTTGATAGTCTCCTCATTGTTGGAGCTATTATGTTGTATATAGTGTCATTTTATTCGGTGTTTAAGTAGTAGATTCAGATCACTCATCTAGACCTATATTTTTTCACTCCATCCATTCAATATTATGGGGGGTGTGATGTACATTTTTCTTCTTGGTGTTAAGCATTCTTTGCACTTACAGTAATTTTTTTACTTTCATCACCATTGACAGTCTTCTTAATTGAAGCTATTTTGGTGAAGCCTAGTGTCAGTTATTTTGTGATCGAGTAGTGGATTCAGACCACTCATGTAGATTGAATCCTTTTATGACTTTTGAGTACTTGGAGTGCGGACTTATTCAACATCATCTATGGAGGGATTTATTGCTCTCTATTATTTTTTCTCTCTTTGGAAACGGGAGTTTTTCCTATGGGTTTTCTCTCTTTTCTCCTCTTTCTAAAAGTTATGATTTTACATATTTTATGTGCATCTTGATTTCATGTTTTTATCACAATAATGAGTTTGGATTTCTCCTTTGTACATGGGTATCTTATTCAGGCACTTTATTTGTTGGAACCCATATGAGGATTGCATAATGTGTCATCATTTGTTGACCTTATTTGGTGTACTCTTATATATTTTTGACATCACTTTTTTAATAGTTGATGGTCTCCCATAGCTTGATTACAACTACTCTGGTGAATCCTAGTGTCAGCTT